>JACEEZ010024463.1:102500-105000 GCA_016584305.1 Chionoecetes opilio | reverse complement strand
AGTAATAAAACTATAATTTGATGGACACACAAACAGACAGACAGACAGACAAACAAATAAAACACATACACATACAGATACAAACACACAAACATACATAGACAGACAGCCAAACACACAAACAGACAGACAGACAAACACACAAGCACATACAGATATAAACACACAGACAGACATAGATACAAAGAAAGACAGAGACACACATACAATTATATACACAGACAGACAGACACACAAACACACAGACAAAGACGGAGACACACACACATACAGAGGAGGAAACAAGTGACACGAATATCAAGTGAGAGAAGGTGAGAGTGAAGTAGGAAGCAGAGAGAGAGAGAGAGAGAGAGAGAGAGAGAGAGAGAGGAGAGAGAGAGAGAGAGAGAGAGAGAGAGAGAGAGAGACGCAAACACTTACAAATACAGACACAAAAACAGACATAGAAACAAACATACAAAGAGAGAGAGAGAGAGAGAGAGAGAGAGAGAGAGAGAGAGAGAGAGAGAGAGAGAGAGAGAGAGAGAGAGAGAGAGAGAGAGAGAGAGAGAGAGAAACAGACAGACATAATTACAGACACAGACAGACATAGACAAAGATAGAGACACACAGACAGACATAGACAAACACAGACACACAGACAGACAGACATAAGAGGAAACAAAAGTGTGTGTGTGTGACGTAAGAGACAGTACCTTAATTGGGCAGGTGTGTGGCACTTACCTGACCGTTAGGTGGGGTGGGTGGGTGGCTTGGTGGGTGGTTGGGTGGGTGGGTGGGTTGAGACTGGTATATGCTTCTCCCTCTCCAGCAAGGATAATATTATAGAGATTATTATATATTACCCTTGTTCTCCTGTCTTGTTTTTGCTGAAGATTACGATATTGTTTTTGGAAATTTCTGGACACTTAACACTTTTATTATTATTATCTATAGTTATTGTTATTATCTGTGTGTAAATGTTTCTATTTTTTTATATATATTTTTTTTTCTATTGTTTTTTATATATATATTTTTCTATTGTTTTATATATATATTTTTCTATTGTTTTTATATATATTTTTCTATTGTTTTTTATATATATTTTTCTATTGTTTTATATATATTTTTCTATTGTTTTTTATATATTTTTCTGTTTTATATATATATATATTTTCTATTGTTTTTTCTTCTTATACTCTGTTTCTATTTCTCTAGTCTTCTTATTTTCTATGTTCGTTTTCTTGTTTTCTTTTCGTTAATTTTGTATTTCCACTATTTTCTATTTCGTATTTATCTATTAATATATTTTCTGGTCGTTTTTCCTTCCTTCTTTTTCAATGTATTTATTTATATACAAGTGATTTCTACATTTCACTTATTTCACTTTACATCCTTTATCATCTTATTTATTTACCTTATTTATTTATCTTATTTATCTTATTGATCTTATATATTTATCTATTAATTTTCTTGTGTGACCCCTCTGAGCACACTTCCCGTTTTCTTGGTCACGTTCACAACAGTAACACAAATCACAACCACAATGGCATCACTTATAAGGGTCATAAAAACTATATCATCCGAGGTCTTATTGATTTTCTTTTTCTTTTTCTTTTCTATTATCTTCTAATTTTTTTTTTTAAGTTTATTCTTCTTATTTTCTATTTTCTTATACTCATATTTTTCTTTAATATATTTTGATTCACTAGATTTTTTTTACTCCCAGACACATCCTGAAACAGAGGAAATATATAAGAAATAAGGTAAATTTGTATAAGCTTAAATACATAAATTCGTAAATCCTTGAGAAAATTATTAAATTTAAGTCTTTTTCTTGTTTTGTTATGTTAAGTATTTAGGCACAACGATAACAACAATAATAACAACATTAACAAACCCTCTTTAGGATCCCCCCATAAATAAAAAAAACTCCTAACCCTTGCATAACTTTAACAACATTAACAAACCCTCTTTAGGATCTCCCCATAAATTAAAAAAAACTCCTAACCCTTGCATAACTTTAACATTAACAAACCCTCTTTAGCATCTCCCCATAAATAAAAAAAACTTCTAACCCTTGCATAGCTTTAACAACATTAACAAACCCTCTTTAGCATCTCCCCATAAATAAAAAAAACTCCTAACCCTTGCATAGCTTTAACAGCATTAACAAACTCTCTTTAGGATCCCCCCATAAATAAAAAAACCTCCTAATCCTTGCATAACTTTAACAACATTAACAAACCCTCTTTAGCATCCCCCCCACAAAAAAAAAAAACTAACTCTTGCATAACTCTATCAACAACAGTTACAATCCCTCTTCACCATCACATCCTTGCATAACTAACAACAATAACAACATTAACAACCCCTCTTCACCATCGCATCCTTACTCAATGCGCAATAGTAACAACAACAACAACGCCTCTTAACCCTCCTCACATCCTTGCACAACTAACAACAATAGCAACAACATTAACAACCCCTCTTTAGCATCCCCCCCCAAAAATAATAACTC
>JACEEZ010024463.1:47500-97500 GCA_016584305.1 Chionoecetes opilio | reverse complement strand
TAGTCAACCATTAGTGAATCAGCTAACTTATAATCCGAAGGTAAACAAGACAAGATATATAAACAGACAGAAGTTACGTAAATTACTGATCATATATAAACACAGACATACTTAATATAGGCTACGTAAATTACTGATCATATATACTCACAGACATACTTAATATAGGCTACGTAAATTACTAATCATATATACACACAGACATACTTAATATAGGCTACGTAAATTACTGATCATATATACACACAGACATACTTAATATAGGCTACGTAAATTACTGATTATATATATATACACACAGACATACTTAATATAGGCTACGTAAATTACTGATCATACATAAACACAAACATACTTAATATAGGCTACGTAAATTACTGATCATATATACACACAGGCATACTTAATAATAGGCTACGTAAATTACTAATCATATATACACACAGACATACTTAATAATAGGCTACGTAAATTACTGATCATACATAAACACAGACATACTTAATAATAGGCTACGTAAATTACTGATCATATATAAACACAGACATACTTAATATAGGCTACGTAAATTGCTGATCATATATAAACACAGACATACTTAATAATAGGCTACGTAAATTACTGATCATACATAAACACAGACATACTTAATATAGGCTACGTAAATTACTGATCATATATACACACAGACATACTTAATAATATGCTACGTAAATTACTGATCATACATAAACACAGACATACTTAATATAGGCTACGTAAATTACTGATCATATATACACACAGACATACTTAATATAGGCTACGTCAATTACTGATCATATATAAACACAGACATACTTAATATAGGCTGCGTAAATTACTGATCATATATACACACAGACATACTTAATATAGGCTACGTCAATTACTGATCATATATACACACAGACATACTTAATATAGGCTACTGAAAGACACTTATTCATATTGCTACGTATTTATGTATAGTTTTAGAGTATATAGCAAATTATCATGTATATATCTTAACCCCTTGAGGCCCAGAACGTAATTTCCATTCTAATCTGCGTACCATTAGACGATTTTAGTGACTATAAGCAATGTTTTATAGATATGACCTGTTTAATATCCTTGTCCATTAGCTAATTTGGTTTATTTAGTTACTTTTTCGTCGTTTTATGGCTACATTAATTAATACAGACGATTTTATATAGCAAAGGAAAGATCTGGCCGTGAAGGGGTAAGTACATTTATTTAGCTTATTGGCATTCAGCATCAAAATATCGTTAATGTCCTAATATGATAAATTTTTCTTATTACCATTTATGATCCAAATATCAGTAGTTCATCTGCCTGTTATAGTTAAAGGTTATATAGTGGTGTCTATAATGTTTTAAATACCTTATAAGCAGTGAACCCTGGGATGGGATGAAAGTGTTGGAAATGTGAAGGGGAAAAAATAACAGTGGAAAAAAGTGGGGGGGGTCTGAGTGTTTTTTTTTTTTTTTTTTTTTTTTTTTTTTTTTTTTTTTTTTTTTTTTTTTAGATGCCTCCTGAAATGTTGCTTTTTTTATTTGTTGTTTTAAATGTTTGCTTTGTTTTGTTTGTATGTCTGTTTGTTGTTTGTTTTTGTTGGTGTTATTCTGTTTTTTTGGGTTTGTTAGAGAGAGAGAGAGAGAGAGAGAGAAGAGAGAGAGAGAGTCCGTAATGTGGGAGTATGGTACGACACACACACACACACACACACACACACACACACACACACACACACACACACACACACACACACACACACCAAGTCATAAAAGCCAAACTAACTCCGTGATAAAAGAAAAATAGGTCAGTGAAAGGAATTATAGCAATCAGACTGAAGAGTTCCCATTAGCGGGGTCGAGTTGCCAAGGTCAGATCAAAACAATAACAACACCACGTGGTCAGTCGATCCATAGTAAACATGATCATTATTTATTCTCCCCTTGTTCCCATAGCTCTTTTTACTGTTATTTTGTGCTATTATTCTGCATCCCCCTCCTTGTTATGTGATTAGCAGGTGATTAGGTGATTAGGGGGAATAGGGAGATGATTGTAATGCAAGGGAGAATAGATTAGGGATTGGTAGAGGTTTTGTGCATGTATTGATTGGGATTTTATTTTTTGTTTTTTTGTTTATTACGTGGGGTTGTGTTGGTGTGTGTGTGTGTGTGTGTGGTGTTGGTGTGTGTGTGTGGGGGGGGAGGAATGAGGCGTGACTTTCTCTTTGTGTGTGTGTGTGTGTGTGTGTGTGTGTGTGTGTGTGTGTGTTGTAATTTCATAGCGTTGATAGGAAAATATTGAACAAGATATATATAAAAACATTGATTATTTTCCATTTTTAATCATTATAATCATCAACACCCTTGTATTTTTTTTTTAACAAAGCGAAAGGAGGAGGAGGAAGAGGAGAGAAAGGAATATTGAAAAAGGAACCGTAGTGAATAAATAGCACAACACCCACACACACACACACACACACACACACACACACACACACACACACACACACACACACACACACACACACACACACAAAACAGTAACTAGAGACCAAAAACCTCCTATCTCTCCCACGGTTATCAAATTACCAAATAACTATGTAACTAATAGTAACTTACCAATAACTAAAAAAATAAAAATCCAATATCTAACCATTCTCTCTCTCTCTCTCTCTCTCTCTCTCTCTCTCTCTCTCTCTCTCTCTCTCTCTCTCTCTCTCTCTCTCTCTCTCTCTCTCTCTCTCTCTCTCTCTCTCTCTCTCTCTCTCTCTCTCTCCCGCATGTTTTCGATCGTAACAGCTGCAATAGTACACATATCTTTTAACTAGCCCGGATACTAAATAACTAATAATACTTATAATAACAAACAATAGCTAGTAAAAGTAAAAATAAACTATCTAACCCTATCTCCTCTCTCCCGCAGCTTTTCGACCGGGACAGCTGCACATACACCTACCTCC
Source organism: Chionoecetes opilio (assembly GCA_016584305.1). NCBI lineage: Eukaryota > Metazoa > Arthropoda > Malacostraca > Decapoda > Majidae > Chionoecetes > Chionoecetes opilio. Next base: position 94,508 of record JACEEZ010024463.1, on the reverse strand, counting down.
TGGCCGACCCCAACACGAAGGAGGCGGTGCTGGTGGATCCCGTGATTGAGTTAGCGGAGAGGGACGCCAAGCTGGTCAAGGAGATGGGACTTAGCCTCAAATACGTCAGTGAGTATCCTTAAAATAACTATAATAAGATTTCAGATTTCGCTGCAGGATTTAATTATTCATGAGTTCCTACTTCCATATTTTGCTGTCTACATGCCATCAAAGTTACACTACACCTAATACATACACATACTAATTACTACACTACACATACTAATTACTACATACACATACTAATTAGGTGATTAATGTGTAGTTCCGTTAGGTGACAAAGTTACACTACACCTAATTGAACACCGCTACGCTTTTCTGGCCGCTACAAAATACGCCTTATGTGTGCTCGAAATTCTCTACTTATTGATGGAAGAGGATAAAGTGTTCATAAGTGGTGTTTAGCCCGATAAAGGGATAATTCAAGTGTATTTTGGGTTATAAGTAAGCTGGTCAAGGAGATGGGACTCAGCCTGAAATACGTCAGTGAGTATCCTTAAAATAACTTTGTATGCTCCAAATTCTCGACTTATTGATGGAAGTGAAAAAAGGTGTTCAAATATGGATTCTCTGTGTCTATTTTGGGTTATAAGTAAGATGGTAATGGAGATTGGACGCAGCCTGAAATACGTCAGTGAGTATCCATGAAGTAACTATGTGTGTCCAGTGTCCTAAACTCTGCACTTATTGATTTTTAAGAGAAAAAAGTTTACAAGAGTGTGGTTTTTCGCCCGATAATAGGTTAAAATTACCAAGATCAATAGACTTTTAAATAGTATGTCTATTAATCTTGAAAATAACAATGGATATAAACCCAACAATGTTATCTAGGCTATGTTAGTGTTGATTTAAGTTGACAAAAGTATTACTGATAGAAGGTAGAATACTGGAATAGTGACTTTTATTATGTTAAGTGGTTAATTGTTGTGTGTTTTTCTCCCTGACATCTGTGAACAGTGAACACCCACGTGCACGCCGACCACATCACCGGCTCGGGTCTCCTGAAGAAGCTGGTGCCCGGATGTCGCTCTCTTATCTCGCAGGTGTGTGTATGTATGTGTGTGTGTGTGTGTGTGTGTGTGTATTCATCTAGTTGTATTCATCTAGTTGTATTTTACAGGGCCTGAGCAACGCTCGTATGGCCCCGTCTCCATATCAACATTTATTTTATCATTCATCTTTAGTGCTTAGTGTAGGCCGAAGCCACCACCCCGGGAGGGGGGTCACAAACCCCCGGCTAACACCCGGTACCCATTCACTGCTGGGTGGACAGGGGCTCGGGTTTTAAGAAGACCGCCCGTCTGTCTTCGCTCCGCCCGGGGATCGAACCCGGGACTTCTCGGTTGTGAGCCGAGCGTGCTAACCCTTACACTACGGAGTTACCATGTGTGTGTGTGTGTGTGTGTGTGTGTGTGTGTGTGTGTGTGTGTGTGTGTGTGTGTGTGTGTGTGTGTGTGTGTGTGTGTGTAAGTAAAATGTGGAACTAATTATGATCAAAAGGATTTCGTTTGCAATTTTCTAATAGATGCAGCAAAAAATTATGTTTTTCGTAGTATGGGTTTATATAATGATGAACTATTATGTGTCTTATATACATGTAGTTCATGGACAAGCTTATGATCATTGAATCTGGGTATCTATCTATATATTTAAGTTTTATCTATCCTATCTGTATATTTAATAGTTATCTTTCTGTCTCTCCCTGTTGTGTGTGTGTGTGTGTGTGTGTGTGTGTGTGTGTGTGTGTGTGTGTGTGTGTGTGTGTACCAGGTGTCCGGAGCCACAGCCGACGTGCACGTGCATCACGGCGAGGTGGTGACGTTTGGCAAGCAGCAGCTGGAGGTGAGGCGGACTCCCGGCCACACCTATGGTACGTCACCCTCATTAACTGATGACTAAACCCTTACTAAATGATATTTTTTTAGATATAATTATGAGAGATGTGAGTTTATAGAGAATGCCATGACATAATTATAAACTTACGATGAACTTAAGAATTGTACAGTATATATATTTAGGGAATCAGCATGTTTTATGAGAGAGAGAGAGAGAGAGAGAGAGAGAGAGAGAGAGAGAGAGAGAGAGAGAGAGAGAGAGAGAGAGAGAGAGAGAGAGAGAGAGAGAGAGAGAGAGTAGTTACATATACACAATCATCGTATTCAAAATTGCTAGAATTGAGAGCATTATTTAAATCCAAACGAGTAAGCAAACAACTCTTAACCCCTTGAGACCCAGAACGTAATTTCCATTGTAATTTGACTACCATTAGACGATTTTAATTAATATAAGCAATATTTTATAGATATGACCTGTTTAGTAACCTTGACCACTAGCTAATTTGGTATTCACGTTAGTTTTCGTAATTTTATGGCTAACAACAGACGATTTTAGATAGCAAAGGAAAGATCTGGGCTTGAAGGGGTTTAGACTGACATGACCTCCTTGATAACTCTTAAGCTTAACACCCACCACCTTGTAACCCACAGGCTGTGTTACCTACGTGTGTCACAATGAGAAGTTTGCACTGACGGGAGACGCGCTGCTGATCAGAGGGTGTGGGCGAACCGACTTCCAGGAGGGGTCGTCAGAAACCTGTATCAGTCCTGTCCACTCGCAGATCCTCAGCCTCCCGGATACCTTCGCTCTCTACCCCGCCCATGACTACGTAGGTGAGTGTGTAGGTGAAGGTCTGGGTTCTTTAAGAGGTGTAAAAGTGCCATAAGCTCATTTAGGTACAGACAGAATAGTGGTTTTTATATGTTTTTGCCATTGTTTAGTGCCTAGTGGGTCAGTTTGTTGCTTCTACCACGGTGTGTAACTACTACTATTGCTACCTCCACCATGCTCTCACTGCTACCACCATTTGTACCACGACTCAGGCCCGTACCAAGAGTCATGATGAAGGTCGTCGCTCGACCTTCATCATGACTCTTGGTGACGGGCCTGAGTACCACCAACATACAACCAGTCACCATCATTGATTCATTAACAACAACAACATTAACTTCCCTTTCTCCCCCCCAACAGGACAGACGGTGACATCGGTGGCCGAGGAGAAGACCTTGAACCCCAGACTTACCAAGAGCAAAGAGGAATTCATCACCATCATGAGCAACCTTGGCCTGGCGTATCCTAGGAAGATAGGTGGGTGCTTAACTGTTCTAAGGGGCTCCGTCTTGTTGCACTTTGCTGGGGTGAAGGAGAGAGCGGGGGGTCAGAGGGCGTGGGTTACTGTGGGTATCAATGGTTCAGGGTGGGTTGAGAGAAGGGAGTGTGTGTGTGTGTGTGTGTGTGTGAAGAGTAGTTATGTGTGACAAGAGGGATGCACTTCTATCACTTCTCTTATATTACATAAACACTTGGGTCCCCATATACGAATGGCTCGCTATACGAACTAATTGAATAACGAAAAATTTCTTTGGTGAAAATTTAATTCGTATAACAAGATAAAATTCGAACAACGAACCGCGAGCATATTTCGCATGCGTGTAATTGGCTGTGATAATATTTTCAGCTAATAACACTACCATGGATCGATATAACGAGCGATTCGGTTACCGCACGGAGCACCGGAAGGATATAATGTCGGTGTATGGGGACCCAGTGTACCGTAACGCTTTAGACTGTGAAAGATAGAGAGAAAAATATTTGCCATGAGGAGTAGGTGAGGCTTGACTCCCTAACAGGATACCCATTAATTTAAATATGACCCCCAGTCCAGCCACAATGACCACTATGGCTATATATAATTACACGTAGGCAAATAAATATCCACGAATTTTGACCAGAGATCCACGAAAAATTTGCCCAGTGTAATAGCCCCTTTAGATAGGTTTTGGCTCACCTCGACTATTACGTCACCACCACCACCAACTTCCCTTATAGAGATAAAGGACTCTCTATAAAGGACCTTCACCACCCCCACCCCTCACTGTCTCCCGCAGACGTGTCCCTGCCGGCCAACAAGGTGTGCGGGCTGTACAACCTTCCCGAGGACCTGGCTGCAAAACTGGCCGACAAATAGGGGCAGCAAGCGGCGGGGGGCGTGGAGGGAGTGAAGGAGTTGAGCCGCGACCTCCCTACACCACTGCTACAAAGGGCACGTTGACTACTGCGATGATTGTGTTCGTCAGTAATGCCATGAGGTCGAAACAAATCTGGTTACCCTGAGAAAGAACTCCACCGAGAAAAAACTTTGCATCTATTTACGTACAAACCTTTCGGATTTTTATACTTTGACATAAGGTGAACTCCAAGGCTAAAGGACAGAGCAGAGTAGTAGTCTCTCTCTCGGCCTTGGTGAATTCCATGACCAAATACACCTAGGGATTCCTGCTCACGAAAATATATGCGTGACAACCTTCATGTCAATGGTGGAGGAAACAATGCGATGGGAACGTGCCCTGTGTATGTAGCAGCAGGTTTACAGCTCTTGTGATAACTTAATATGTGATGTTGAGAAGCTGCTGTGGGCTGTTTAGGTTTGCAGCTAAATCAATTGACTTTTAATGATAGATAATTAATCTTGGGTCTGCAGGATACATAGGACTTCAGGCTTCACATACTGCAGGACTTTCATAGGATACTGCAGGACTTAGGTGTTGCGCCTCCTCGAGTGTGTGTGTGTGTGTGTGTGTGTGTGTGCTAACTCATCTCAATACTCTTACTCTTAGCTCTCTGTTATGCGCTGAAAGTAAGTAAAGATGAAAGAAAGGAAGTGTTCAAGTAAGTACACAAAAGGTCGAACCCAGAACACGAAGCAGCAACACACATTGCAAGCTGAAGTAAATAATGGTTTCCTTCCTTCGCACTCTCCTGTTCATTCACTGCTATCGCCCATTATGGATGTTTAAGCCCTTCTGTCAAACACACACACACACACACACACACACACGTACGGTGGGACATGATGCAAGGGTCACAAATCCAAGCAGGGGCCTCGTTTTATCTTCAAACGTGGGGGGACAATCAGCACCATACTATCCCATGGGTCACCACATATACCGAGGGGCGCGAGTAGGAGGAACTGCAGCCAACACGTTACCCTCAGATCCACAGCAGATGTGATACGAACTAGTTACCACTAAAGATAGATTTTTTTTTATCACGTTCTTACAGTATTTCGCGACATTCATCCAAGAAGATCATTAGAATCATGAGGTAGTGAATATATTGCGTAATTAATGATGTAGATATGATATCGTAATATAATGCAGAGGAGTTTAGTTGATTAACCAATTGTATTACATCGCACTCATTACGATGGCTTTTATATAATCGCATGTATATATGGGTTAAGGGAAAGCAATACATATTATATTTCAAAGATACGCTACACATGTTTTGATAACCTAAAGGGCGGAAGAGAATAATGGTTTATTAGCGCTGTACTTACGGATACAAGAATAGCAGACTCCCGCGTTGTGGAGGAAGAATATTCAAGTGCCAAAATGCATGTATATCTAGCTTATAATGACCCCTTGTGTGCAATCTATAAATCCCAGGGCGTTTAATAGGCATTTACATACAATCCATAATCCCCGCTTCGATAAGAGATTAGAAGAGGATAGGCATAGCAAAGGGCACGCGCAAAAAAATCGCGCATCTTACCGTAGATAACAGTCAAGTCGCCACCTGCAGTGATGTCGCCAGCCGCCAAATATTACGAATTATAGCATCACTACTGATTTTTATGTGCCACTGAAGATGTTACACAGTAGTTTATATCATAACTGTGTAATCTACTCTGTTTCAGCGTTGTTTTATGCTTTGTATCTGCACGTACAGACGGTTTCAAATTACGCTACGCATTTTTTTTTCGGGCGACGACGACAGCGGTAGGACACTCAGTAAATAAACACTAGATGACGACTTTATTGTTGGTAGCCACTTTGTAGATATTTTTGTCATTTGTTCATTTATAGCCATACTATGACACAGATGAAGACACAACATGACACAGACTCTCCAGATAGCCCCTTCTAACTTTCCTGAAATCATGGATGTAGAAATGTAACTATTAACGCCACCACACGTCTATAAACAGAAAAAAAAGTTGTCCTGGCGACTTAACTGTTATCTACGGTACCGTATGCTCGCATCTTTATTTATTTATTTATTATTATTATTTTTAAGGGCTTCTACTTACACACTGGTAAGGAGGGAAAGGAATGTAACTGGCACACCATAGTAACTGATGTCTGGCACATTTCCCCCTTTATTTTTGGCAGTACAATCAATCATCATAGTAAGTTCACAGAAGGGATAAAGAATGTTTGTTTTAATAGGTCGTCTTGCCTTGCCTATCGTAGTAGTGACCTAAAAGACACAATACAGTACAGTCGTGGCCACCTGAAGCGAGCGATGGCCAAATACAATAAGAAATATACGTCAATACAGAGGCAGCACGGATTAACCAAGATTAATAGACTACTTAAAAGTCTATATATCTTGGGATTAACATTAGGTAGCTACCCCTACAAATGGGTAAAAGAAAACGTATATTCAGGGGTCCACTTCACTAGATATAAATTTATCGATTTAGGGATACAATGGTTTATTTCATGCCAGTTTTAATGACGAATAGTTACTTTGACGTGGTGGTTACTGTTGGTCTATATAAGGTAGTAATTAAATGATTATTCACACAAATTATATATATTGAATTTATTTTATAATTTATATTTATATTTATATATATCATAAGGAATCTAAATTTGCTCTTTATTAATCTTTTGTCTTATTTCTTGCTGTATGGATGAAAAAATACTGAAAATACTGCAAGAATAAAAAAAAAAATGTCGATTTCATATGAGTAATTTTACATTCCAGAGACTATGACGGCTAAATTCTTCAAATTATACATTTAATAATATTTTTGAAGCATTAATACGACCATGAGGGAGTGTACGGCGTCAAAATATGTATAATAATGCAGAAATAAGTGAGGATCAGCAAAGAGAGCCATCGCACACGTCTGTTATGCCTCGGGAGGGTTGGCCTGCCTGTCTTTCCCTCCTAACCGGCCGCCAGGGTAGGTCTCATCACATCTATTTCTCCTAATATAAGCGTTTCCAGCGGTATGTATGTTGTGTTATAGCGTGTAAAGTGTGTGTGTGTGGTGGTGGTTGTGGTGTGAGGAAGGAGGGAGTGTGGATATAGCTGGGAGAGTGTAAATAAGGTGTTAATGTGGTGATGGTGGTGGTCGTGGTGGTGGAGCACATGTGGTAGCAAGGTGAAGGGAGGTGCGTGGTTTGCCTTCGTGTGGTTACTACTGTTTACCTGGCGTGTGTTTTGTGTGTATATATAGTGCTTTAGTATACTATAGCATGCATTACGATGTTTTAGTCAGGTGTGTAGCGTGCATAGCGACATGAGTGGTGGTGTTATCATGTGATGTAGCCACGGAGCACCTGGTGTTATTTCATTAGTAGTCACCGCTGTTTAGGAAGACGAGACCATTGTTTTCTGATGAGGTTTGATGTGTTGTGAATGGATTTAGCAGTACTTTTTTGTGGATTTTTTAAAATTTTTTTATTCGCCTCCCTAGTTCCAAAAAACATTTCCGCATTACACGGTCAGGTTAGGTTATATTAGGTCAGAATAGAGGTGGCGTTTGGTTTAGCTATATATTTGATCAAGAAAAAGGTTCGATTTCGGTTTTCAGCATCCGGGTAATTTCAGGATTTTTAATCAGATATATTTTGATAGTTATACAATAATCTGTCAACCATATAATGAGGTACAACTTTCATGTGACATAATTTCATTCTCCGTATTCCCAGCAGCTAATTATCTTCCATTACGATTGTCTGGCTTATGGTTCTCTTAGGATTCAATTACATTACATTGACCGACTATGAGCCTTAGTTAGGAATGTAATGCCTTACTTTCTATAATTTGTTTTTACATGGCCAGCTGTTAACTTTAAGTGTGTGTGTGTGTGTGTGTCTTGTCTTACTGTGTGTGAACATTTACCATGATGAAAGAAAATGCACCATTCTTAGGTCCTGCTGACAAACAAAACCCTAGTCTGACTCCCCTACCTCTCCCAAACACCCCCTCACCCCTACACACACCCTAACCCCCCTCCTCCCCTCACCCCCAGGAACACGCGGCCACCATGGGGGCCTACAAATATATGCAGGAGATCTACCGCAAGAAGCAGAGCGATGTAATGCGCTTCTTACTGCGGGTGCGGGCCTGGCAGTACCGTCACCTCAACAAGCTGCACCGCGCCCCACGACCCACCCGCCCGGAGAAGGCACGCCGGCTGGGTTACAAGGCCAAGCAAGGTGACTGCTAATTACTGCTGTACTGTTTATATTAGTGTTCAAATTTGTACCTTATTGATGGATATTTCTCTCTCCCCTTCCTGTATTATTCTCTCCTCTCCTCTTCCTTCTTTTATCAATTTATTCTACCCTTCTCTTCCCTCTATTCATCTTTTTTGCTTTTACATTCCCTTTCTTAGCTCCATTCTCTCTCTCTCTCTCTCTCGCTCTCGCTCTCGCTCTCGCTCTCTCTCTCTCTGTGATTTATTTACAGCTATCTCACGTACAGACAACTTTTATTCATCGTTATAAAAGAATGACCTTACTGTCTTCCATCTTGAACTTTAACTCAGGAACCTCTAATCGTTATTATATACCACTTATATTACCATGATGATAACTCATGCACCACGCATATGGATATTGATGATTCACGAAGCACTGACCCTCACACACACACACACACACACACACACACACACAGTACCATGGCCTCCCTCCTCTTCTCTAACCCAGCCTCACTCTCCTCCCGCAGGCTTTGTCATCTACCGCATCCGTATCCGCCGCGGTGGTCGCAAGAGGCCCGTGCCCAAGGGCGCCACCTACGGCAAGCCCAAGAGCCACGGCGTCAACCAGCTGAAGCCAACCCGCAACCTGCAGTCCCTGGCAGAGGTAGGTGGCCCATGAAAACCTTGTATTGTATAGCATTGATTAATTTCACTTGTATTTGTTCTTGCCGACTATTCTTGGAACTCATGTCCTTGATAAAAATGTACAACTTTTTTCTTAGCACATAATATTCCTAGCATATGATGTATGATGACTAATTTCACTTGTATTTGTTCTTAAGTACTGTTGTTAAAGTCCATCATGTCTTGATAAACGTGCACAATTTTTCCTGGCTCATGTATAGAGTATGAATACATATACCTGTTTTTGTAGGTGCACTGTAGTACATTTCGTGTAGTGGTTACCTTGGTATACATATGGCCTTGCATACATGTGGGGTAGTACTAACATAGAGGAGGTAGTTCACTGAAAACACCAAATACACTAGTTATTTATATATCCAAAAGATTACAATAGTTTTGTGACACCTGATAGTTTCACAAGCTATGAATTTATTGATATCATACTGGGATGATTTTTATTCCTGATGTCTTGTTGCTAAACTGGTAGTATGAGTAATGATTTAAAGAACTCACGGATGGAACTATGCCTTAACCAGGAAATAGATAATGAGGCAATCAACCGCAGGCTTTTTGCAGCTGTCATAACCCCTACCCCAAGGGTGATGCATGCGTGCACATCAAGGGAAGGACGGGTGACACACCAGTGTGTGCAAAGGATTCTCACACTTATTGTATCAAACAGAAGTGCATCTGGAAGAGCCCTTTTTTCCCCTAAAAAACAACAACACAAGAATTATTCTCTTGAACACACCTGCTGGATGAAGGGTCAGTATGTGACATGGCTGGTCCAACACTTACTCAGTGTAGGACTGGTGAAGCACACATTAGCCAGACGGCAACAAACACCACATACAATAAACATACAGAGCAGCAAGGTAGTTGGTACAGTGAGCAGCATGAGACCTGAGACCTCGGGTATGAGAGACCTGGTCATGGGCATCTCTGATTCTTGTAGGATATAAATCTCCTTCCAAGTTGAGAGGTATTCCATGTGTTGTAACACAACGTAGGCAGCCTGGGTGATGCCCACTCCCTCCCCCACGTGCCACTGAGCATGTGGCAGTACTAACGGTGCCTGGCATGCCCTGCAGGAACGCACGGGGCGTCGTCTGGGTGGGCTGCGTGTGCTCAACAGCTACTGGGTGGCGCAGGACTCCACCTACAAGTACTACGAAGTCATCCTGGTGGACATCCGCCACAACGTGATACGCAAGGACGGATCCCTCAACTGGATCTGCAAACACACGCAGAAGCACAGGGAGATGCGCGGCAAGACCTCGGCCGGCAGGAAGCACCGTGGCCTAGGGAGGGGCTTCCACTTCTCCCACACCAAGGGTGGCTCTCGCCGGGCTCGCTGGCTGCGCCACAACTCTCTCTCTCTGCGCAGGAAGCGTTAACATCATCGCTCTCTGGTGTTATTTCTTTAATAAAAAAATATTATTCCGAGGCAATGTGTTGTTTTGTTGTTCTCTGGTTGTGATGGTGAGGGTCTGATAGACAAACATTTGATCTCAGGTATGTATGTGTGTTAAAATTTACCATGATTAAAGAAAATGCACCATTCTTAGGTCCTGCTGACAAACAAAACCCTAGTCTGACATTCCCCCCTCACAATAACACCCCCTCACCCCTACACACACCCTAACGCCCCTCTTCCCCCTCACCCTCAGGAACACGCGGCCATCCATGGGGGCCTACAAATATATGCAGGAGATCTACCGCAAGAAGCAGAGCGATGTCATGCGCTTCTTACTGGCGTGGCAGTACCGTCACCTCAACAAGCTGCACCGCGCCCCACGACCCACCCGCCCGGAGAAGGCACTCCGGCTGGGTTACAAGGCCAAGCAAGGTGACTGCTAATTACTGCTGTACTGTTTATATTAGTGTTCAAATTTGTACCTTATTGATGGATATTTCTCTTTTTTTTTTTTTTTTCCCCCTTCCTGTATTATTCTCTCCTCTTCCTTTGTGTGTGTCTGTGTGTGTGTGTGTTAAAATTTACCATGATGAAAGAAAATGCACCATTCTTAGGTCCTGCTGACAAACAAAACCCTAGTCTGACATCCCCCCTCCAATAACACCCCTCACCCCTACACACACCCTAACCCCCTCTCCCCTCACCCCCAGGAACACGCGGCCACATGGGGGCCTACAAATATATGCAGGAGATCTACCGCAAGAAGCAGAGCGATGTAATGCGCTTCTTACTGCGGGTGCGGGCGTGGCAGTACCGTCACCTCAACAAGCTGCACCGCGCCCCACGACCCACCCGCCCGGAGAAGGCACGCTGGCTGGGTTACAAGGCCAAGCAAGGTGACTGCTAATTACTGCTGTACTGTTTATATTAGTGTTCAAATTTGCACCTTATTGATGGATATTCCTCCTCTTTTTTTTTTTCCCTTCCTGTATTATTCTCTCCTCTCCTCTTCCTTTGTCTCTCTCTCTGTGTGTGTGTGTTAAAATTTACCATGATGAAAGAAAATGCACCATTCTTAGGTCCTGCTGACAAACAAAACCCTAGTCTGACACCCCCCCTCACAATAACACCCCCTCACCCCTACACACACCCTAACACCCCTCCTCCCCTCAACCCCAGGAACACGCGGCCACCATGGGGGCCTACAAATATATGCAGGAGATCTACCGCAAGAAGCAGAGCGATGTAATGCGCTTCTTACTGCGGGTGCGGGCGTGGCAGTACCGTCACCTCAACAAGCTGCACCGCACCCCACGACCCACCCGCCCGGCTGGGTTACAAGGCCAAGCAAGGTGACTGCTAATTACTGCTGTACTGTTTATATTGGTGTTCTGATTTGTACCTTATTGATGGATATTTCTCTTTTTTCCCCTTCCTGTATTATTCTCTCTCCTCTTCCTTCTTTTATCAATTTATCCTACCCTTCTTCTCTTCCCTCTTTATTCCTCTTTTTTTGCTTCTACATTCCCTTTCTTAGCTCCATGCGCTCTCTTTCATCCACATGAAGATCGGCCACCCCAAGTGTAAGGGGTGGCTATTCTTCATGTGATTCTCTCTCTCTCTCTCTCTCTCCCTCTCTCTCTCTCTCTCTCTCTCTCTCTCTCTCTCTCGGATTTATTTACAGCTATCTTTCACGTACAGACAACTTTTATTCATCGTTGTAAAATGAATGACCTCTCTTACTCTTCCATCTTGAACTTTAACTCGGGAACCTCTAATCGTTATTATATACCACTTATATTACCATGATGATAACTCGTGCACCACACATATGGATATTGATGATTCACGAAGCACTTGACCCTCACACACACACACACACACACACACAGTATCATGGCCTCCCTCCTCTTCTCTAACCCAGACGTGTGTGTGTGTTAAAATTTACCATGATGAAAGAAAATGCACCATTCTTAGGTCCTGCTGACAAACAAAACCCTAGTCTGACACCACACCTTCACAATAACACCCCCTCACCCCTACACACACCCTAACACCCCTCCTCCCCTCACCCCCAGGAACACGCCATCATGGGGGCCTACAAATATATGCAGGAGATTTACCGCAAGAAGCAGAGCGATGTGATGCGCTTCTTACTGCGGGTGCGGGCGTGGCAGTACCGTCACCTCAACAAGCTGCACCGCACCCCCCGACCCACCCGCCCGGAGAAGGCACGCCGGCTGGGTTAAAAGGCCAAGCAAGGTGACTGCTAATTACTGCTGTACTGTTTATATTAGTGTTCAAATTTGTACCTTATTGATGGATATTTCTTTTTTTTTTTCCCCCTTCCTGTATTATTCTCTCTCCTTCCTTTGTGTGTGTCTGTGTGTGTGTGTTAAAATTTACCATGATGAAAGAAAATGCACCATTCTTAGGTTCTGCTGATAAACAAAACCCTAGTCTGACACCACACCTTCACACTAACACCCCCTCACCCCTACACACACCCTAACCCCCCTCCTCCCCTCACCCCCAGGAACACGCAGCCACCATGGGGGCCTACAAATATATGCAGGAGATTTACCGCAAGAAGCAGAGCGATGTCATGCGCTTCTTACTGCGGGTGCGGGCGTTGCAGTACCGTCACCTCGACAAGCTGCACCGCGCCCCACGCCCCACCCGCCCAGAGAAGGCACGCTGGCTGGGTTACAAGGCCAAGCAAGGTGACTGCTAATTACTGCTGTACTGTTTATATTAGTGTTCAAATTTGTACCTTATTGATGGATATTTCTCTTTCTCCCCCTTCCTGTATTATTCTCTCAGCCTTCCTTTGTGTGTGTGTGTGTGTTAAAATTTACCATGATGAAAGAAAATGCACCATTCTTAGGTCCTGCTGACAAACAAAACCCTAGTCTGACATTCCCCCCTCACAATAACACACCCTCACCTCTACACACACCCTAACGCCTCTCCCCCACATCCTCAGGAACACGCGGCCACCATGGGGGCCTACAAATATATGCAGGAGATCTACCGCAAGAAGCAGAGCGATGTAATGCGCTTCTTACTGCGGGTGCGGGCGTGGCAGTACCGTCACCTCGACAAGCTGCCCCGCGCCCCACGACCCACCCGCCCGGAGAAGGCACGTCGGCTGGGTTACAAGGCCAAGCAAGGTGACCGCTAATTACTGCTGTACTGCATCCGCCGCGGTGGGCGCAAGAGGCCCGTACCCAAGGGCGCCACCTACGGCAAGCCCAAGAGCCACGGCGTCAACCAGCTGAAGCCAACCCGCAACCTGCAGTCCCTGGCAGAGGTAGGTGGCCCATGAAAACCTTGTATTGTATAGCATTGACTAATTTCACTTGTATTTGTTCTTGCTGACTATTCTTGGAACTCGTGTCTTGATAAAAATGTACAACTTTTTTCCTAGCACATAATATTCTTAGCATATGATGTATGATGACTAATTTCACTTGTATTTGTTCTTAAGTACTGTTGTTTAAGTCCATCATGTCTTGATAAACGTGCACAATTTTTCCTGGCTCATATATAAGTGTGAATACATATACCTATTTTTCTAGGTGCACTGTAGTACATTTCGTGTAGTGGTTACCTTGGTATACATATAGCCTTGCATACATGTGGGCTAGTACTAATATGGAGGAGGTAGTTCACTGAAAGCACCAAATACACTAGTTATTTATATATCCAAAAGATTACAATAGTTTTGTGACACCTGATAGTTTCACAAGCTATGAATTTATTGATATCATACTGGGATGATTTTTATTCCTGATGTCTTGTTGCTAAACTGGTAGTATGAGTAATGATTTAAAGAACTCACGGATGGAACTATGCCTTAACCAGGAAATAGATAATGAGGCAATCAACCTCAGGCTTTTTGCAGCTGTCATAACCCCTACCCCAAGGATGATGCATGCGTGCACATCAAGGGAAGGACGGGTGACACACCAGTGTCTGCAAAGGATTCCCACACTTATTGTATCAAACAGAAGTGCATGAAGTCTGGAAGAGCCCTTTTTTCCCCTAAAAAACAACACAGAATTATTCTCTTGAACACACCTGCTGGATTAAGGGTCAATATGTGACATGGCTGGTCCAACACTTCCTCAGTGTAGGACTGGTGAAGCACACATTAGCCAGACGGCAACAAACACCACAATACAACTAAACATACAGAGCAGCAAGGTAGTTGGTACAGTGAGCAGCACGAGACCTGAGACCTCGGGTATGAGAGACCTGGTCATGGGCATCTCTGATTCTTGTAGGATATAAATTCCTTCCAAGTTGAGAGGTATTCCATGTGTTGTAACACAACGTAGGCAGCCTGGGTGATCCCCACTCCCTCCCCCACGTGCCACTGAGCATGTGGCAGTACTAACGGTGCCTGGCATGCCCTGCAGGAACGCACGGGGCGTCGTCTGGGTGGGCTGCGTGTGCTCAACAGCTACTGGGTGGCGCAGGACTCCACCTACAAGTACTACGAAGTCATCCTGGTGGACATCCGCCACAACGTGATACGCAAGGACGGATCCCTCAACTGGATCTGCAAACACACGCAGAAGCACAGGGAGATGCGCGGCAAGACCTCGGCCGGCAGGAAGCACCGTGGCCTAGGGAGGGGCTTCCACTTCTCCCACACCAAGGGCGGCTCTCGCCGGGCTCGCTGGCTGCGCCACAACTCTCTCTCTCTGCGCAGGAAGCGTTAACATCATCGCTCTCTGCTGTTATTTCTTTAATAAAAAAAATATTATTCCGAGGCAATGTGTTGTTTTGTTGTTCTCTGTGGTGGTGATGGTGAGGGTCTGATAGACCAATATTTGTTCTCGGGTCAGTGTAGTGGCTCCAGTCATGGAGTTTTAACTTTAGTAATTGCTAACTAGTTTAGAGTTCCATGATGTTAGTGGGTGTTGTTGGGTTGTCCGTCTGTTGGTTGAGTGGGGCACTGCAGAGCTTGCCTGGCTATACCTGTCTGTACAAAGGTTAACTAGTGTCTTGGGCGAGACATTTGTCTGTTGGTCAGGATGATGGATAGATATCAATCATTGGGCTAAAGACCAATAATTATCATTGCTGTCATTTCACATTCAGTTTATGGAAATTATTGAAAAAATGGATTTTGTCTTCAATACTTTGGTTTGTAGAACTTGCTGGTTAATGTTGAAGTGTCAAGCAGGGAGGTCATCACATGGGGGAAAGGTAATCTTAGTACCGTGGCACCTACCTTAGTAATGCTTGTATATCAAGTTATTCTGCGATAATAAGAATAGCCACAGATGAGTTTCTGCAGCTGCTACCTTGGTAGCAATATATATTTTGAAGCGTTCAGTAGGGAAGGTGATCTAACCCTCCTGCTGTAACATCCCGTTCCTCTTCCCTCACCGTTTCACTCTTTCTAACTCCTCCCTTTTTCATGCTTTGCCGTAGTGCCATATGACCTCTGAAGTCTGGTACATTTACCCTTTTTTTGGCATTACAATCTATCCGTAGGAAGGGGGAGGGTACCGCAACCCTGTCTTATGACATTGGTAGTAATCTCACTCCCGACAGGTGGCATGGGTGCAATAGATTAAGGCGGTCAGCTGATTATTTAAACCTGAAAACATTAACCTTGCAAAGTATCACAGGAGCCATTTACCCGCTGGCTCGTGTATCATAAAGCAAAATGTTTGATTAAGACTAATTAACAAACCACCATAACAAAATAACTTTAATTAAGGTGACTAGACAAGGAAAGAAAGACTCATAATTATTAAACTATTATATTTTAAGTTGACATGTATTTACATTATAAAACTATTTACGATGCTGCCCAACCATAAATAACCGTGCCGGCGGGAACACAATTGCATCACAGACGAGCCACTTAGATGATGATCTCCCTCTTGTCGAGCTCCTCGTCGGACGGCAGCTCAAACTTGTCCTGCGGCACCAGGTCGGCGTCGATGGGGTCCAGGCCGAGGGCTTCCCGCCGCCGCAGCTCCATGAAGGCCTCTCGCTGCGACCAGTTACGCATTCTGCAGTGACAATGTGTGGTTAGGAAGAGGATATAGTGGGAGAGTATTTGTTTGGAGATGGGAATGTGGAAGAAGCAAAAAGAACAATCAACAGTTTTTGGATGACCAGAGGAAAGAAACTAAAATAAGAGCTGCGACCTTGTGCATCCTGTAGTGATAAGGGTGTGGTTAACCTCCAACAGCTATTTCTTCAATGGGATATGAGCGAATACTGGTTACTAACATCCATTACAACACCATTATAACTCCCTGGGACCAGTTACGCATTCTGGAGTGTTTAGGGTGACTGTCAACTTCCTACAAGGGCCATGAACCACTACTGATTTATTCTATATGATTCGTGTGAGGGCCAAACCTTCACAGCCCTCCAGAATATGCAGGGCCAACCACCTGAGCCCTCAAGGAAGGAAGATAAAGAAAAGAAGCCCAAGGAAGGAAGATACAGAAAAGAAGCCCAAGGAAGGAAGATAAAGAAAAGAAGCCCAAGGAAGGAAGATAAAGAAAAGAAGCCCAAGGAAGGAAGATAAAGAAAAGAAGCCCAAGGAAGGAAGATAAAAAGAAGCCCAAGAAGGAAGATAAAGAAAGAAGCCCCAAGGAAGGAAGATAAAGAAAAGAAGCCAGGAAGAAGACAAGGAAAAAGGCCCAAGGAAGGAAGATGAAAAGAAGCCCAAGGAAGGAAGATAAAGAAAAGAAGCCCAAGGAAGGAAGATAAGAAAAGAAGCCCAAGGAAGGAAGATAAGAAAGAAGCCCAGGAAGAAAAAGAAAAGAAGCCCAAGGAAGGAAGATAAAGAAAAGAAGCCCAAGGAAGGAAGATAAAGAAAAGAAGCCCAAGGAAGGAAGATAAAGAAAAGAAGCCCAAGGAAGGAAGATAAAGAAAAGAAGCCCAAGGAAGGAAGATGAAAAGAAGCCCAAGGAAGGAAGACAAAGAAAAGAAGCCCAAGGAAGGAAGATAAGAACCCTACAGGCGCTATTACTAACACACGTGAGAGAACATTATGACTACACTATGGAAAGATGATACTGGGACACTATATATTATCATGGTGCTCGGTATGGGTATAAGAACAAGAAAATAAGGAAGCTACAAGAGGCTGGGAGACCTACACGTGTTAGTTCCTGTTACTTAACACTACCTACATCCACCTTTCATCCCCATCCATGAAATTGTCTAGCCTCCTTTTGAAACTCACTATTGAGGGTAGCAGAGGAAGCACCAAGGATAGTACAGTAAAACCTCTCATATTCGGACTAATTGGGCCAAGGAGTGGTCCGAGTAATGCAAGGATCCGAATAATGGGGGGGTATGTAAAGAAAAAAAAAAAAAAAAAAAATCTAGTAGGAGTTTAATGTATTTATGTAGCTAGGAAATTTCGACCCCTACAAAAAAAAAGTCCGAATACGAGAGGTTTTTACTGTATATAGAGTACTTTATATATTGCTCCTTACTGTATAGAGAGGAGAGAGGCAAGAAAGTTACAATACCCATACATACAAGAAAAAAAGTGACGTATTTGATCTCTTTGCTGATGAAAACACTGAAATCAAGATATAAGAACATACGAAAATAAGGAAGCTACCAGACGCCGTGAGACCTACACGTGGTAGTTCCTGTAAAGACAAAATAAAAAATATTTGTGTAGGGAATCTTGGTCCTATAGTGAAATAATACTGAAAAGTGAACTATTTGGTCCCTATTTGATGATGAAAACACTGAAATCAAGATAGAAAATATAATAAATTGTGCAGAAATTTGGTCCTGGAGTAAAATAATACCAAAAAGTGAACTATTTGGTCCCTATTTGATGATGAAAACACTGAAATCATGACAAAATGAAAAAATATATAAATTACCCACCCGTCAAAAAAAATTGTGTAGGGATTTTGGTTCTGGAGTAAAATAATATTGAAAAGTGGATCATTTGATACCAAATTGATGATGAAAACTCTGAAAACAAGACAGAAAATGGAAAAAAAAATCACCACTTAAAAAACCCACTTAAATCAACACGGAAAATGAAAAAAAATCACCACTTAAAAAACCCACTTAAATCAAGACACAAAATGAAAAAAATCACCTTAAAAAACCCCTTAAATCAACACAGAAAATGAAAAAAAATCACCTTAAAAAAAACCCACTTAAATCAACACAGAAAATGAAAAAAGATCACCTTAAAAAACCCACTTAAATCAACACACAAAATGAAAAAAGATCACCTTAAAAAACCCACTTAAATCAAGACAGAAAATGAAAAAAATCACCTTAAAAAACCACTTAAACAACACAAAAATGAAAAAAAAGAATCACCCATGAAACCACTTAAATCAAGACAAAAAAAGAAAAAAGAAAAACTAACTTCATGTCCGGAAGGTAGGACCATATGAAGCCGAGGGTCACCGTGCAGAGTGTGATGGCGAGGAAGAAGGTCACGTGCATGTCCGTGTTGTCCCTGACCTGGGAGTGGCGGTCAAAGCCCCAGCTGATCCAGTTCTGAGGGAGGGAAAGCTTAGGTCAGTGGTGGGGAATTGTTCGGTTTATAGCATCACGCGATTTACAGTCAACTATATTATGGTGGGACCGTCTCTTTAACCCTCGAGACCCAGAACGTTATTTCCATTGTAATTTGGGTGCCATTAGACAATTTTTAGTGTATATAAGCAATGTTTTATAGATATGACCTGTTTAGTATCCTTGTCCACTAACTAAATTGGTATATTCAGTTAGTTTTCGTAAATTTATGGCTAACAGACAATTTGTATATAACATTAAAGATCTGGGTGTGAAGGAGTTAAATGTATGAGTGACAGTAGTGCCCAATACCGAAATATAACCTGTTATTCAGTCATTCAATACACGAATGTATAATAGTTAGGTAGAACTTAACATTTCATACCCTCATGGCGGCTGTGTGTTGAGTGGCAAGAAGGGCACGTAATGACCATTGATTTGTGATTTTTAAGGAATATCTGGAAGTATTGATTGATTGATCAAGTATCAAGAGTATCATGTCATTGTGAATTGCTGAAATAGGGACTTCTAATTATTGTAACTGAAAACTGACTCCAGATTCGTGTTCAGCATGCTCGAAAGCTGTTAGGAACAAATTTTCAAGCAAATTAATTTTGGAAAAAAAATATTGCAAATTTTGCAAAGGGGCTACACCCCTTACAAAATTTGCAATATTTTTTGAAAAATAGATTTGCATGAAAATTAGTTCCTAACAGTTTTCGGGCATGCTGAACACGAATCTGGAATCAATTTTCAGTTACTATGTTTATAAGTCCCTATTTCAGCCAATTCACAATGACATGATACTTCCAGATATTCCTTAAAAATCACAAATTAGACAAAACTTACTACAAGACAAAAGTGTGATAGGCATTGCAAGGGGTTACCCCAAAAAGGTTATTATTAATTACCAACAGTGATGTAGGGGTTAGAAATACTGCAAATTGAGGTAAGTTGAGGACCGTTATAACTACGTGCCTTGTAATGCAGTAGAACCCGTACAGTAACACCCATCATCATTATTATAATTAACCCCTTCACGCCCAGATCTTTCCTTTGCTATATAAAATCGTGTTAGCCATAAAATTACGAAAAGCAACTAAATATACCAAATTAGTTAATCCACAAAGATAAAGGATAGGAGAGGAGATGATTGAGAAAAGACAAAATAAATGGATGCAAGCTGTAATGAAAGATCTGAGAAAGACTGGAGTCATGAACCAGGGTGTGAGGTGTGAGACAAAGGAGAGTATAAGGGAAAAAATGAGAGTTGGACACAAGAGAATGGGTGAATGAAATGAATGAAAAAACAAGTTTGAAAATATATAAAAAATGGAGAAAAGAGAAAGGAGGCCAAGAAGAAGTATACAGCAATGACCAAGCTTCAGAACTACTGTTCAAGTGCAGGACAAACAACCTACAACTAAACGACAGAAGGAGGTTCTGGGGAGAAGAAATAACTTGTGATTTATGTGGGGCGGAAAAGGAGGACTTAAAACATTTTCTGCTATGGTGCCCAGCCTACAGTAATGAAAGAAAGAAAAGTGTGAGGCTACAACAACCTTACCTAGAGGAGGAAGAGGATATAGCGGGGGAGTATTTGTTCGGAGAGGGGAATGTGGAAGAAACAAAAAGAACAATCAACAGTTTTTGGATGACCAGAGAAAATAAGAAGAAAGAAACTAATAAGATAGAATAAGAGAAGAAAACTAATTAAAGACCCAGACAGCAAGAAGAAACACGTCAGGGAGTGCCGTTAAAAAAGACCTGACTCCCGACCCACAACTGAACTGAACTGAAAGATACTAAACAGGTCATAGCTATAAAATATTGCTTATATTCACTGAAAATCATCTAATGGTACCCAAATTACAATGGAAATTACGTTCTGGGCCTCAAGGGGTTAACCACAGATTCTCCATCCCCGGACATACCTATTCCTCTGTCTATTATTATCATTATCATTATCATTATTATTATTATTATTATCAACCCCAGATTCTCGTTCCCCGGACAGACCTTCTCCGTCTCTGTCTTATGCTAGGCAAAGATAGGCATGTAATAACTAAGTCAATATATAGAGTAACACCCACTAAGTCAATATATAGAGTAACACCCACTAAGTCAATATATAGAGTAACACCCACTAAGTCAATATATAGAGTAAAACCCACTAACTCAATATATAGAGTAACACCCACTAAGTCAATATATAGAGTAACACCCACTAAGTCAATATATAGAGTAACACCCACTAACTCAATATATAGAGTAACACCCACTAAGTCTATATATAGAGTAACACCCACTAAGTCAATATATAGAGTAACACCCACTAACTCAATATATAGAGTAACACCCACTAAGTCAATATATAGAGTAACACCCACTAAGTCAATATATAGAGTAACACCCATCACACAGTATCATTATCATCATCATTATTATTATTATTATTATTATTATTATTATTATTATTATTATTATTATTATTATTCCCCGATTCTCGTTCCCCGGCCAGACAGACCTTCTCCTCCGTCTCTGTCTTGGACTTGGCATGGTCCGTGATCACCTCCGTCACCGTCACCGTGTCCTTGTTCTTCTTGGAGGTGGAGATGGCCCTGGCCGTCACCACACACGGCTGCACGAGGCGTCGGTGCAGCCGGAGAGAAGCGGAGCCGAGCCGAGTAAGAGCAGCCATCTTGATCTGAGACGAGGAAGATGAGTACCCGAGATGATTTTAATATTTTGATCCAAATATCTATGACAACATCTATATATACCTTATTTTATGTGGTATTTGTGATTATAGGAAGGTTTCAGTACTTATTTATTCAGTTATTAAGCTTAGGGTAACTACAAACTAATATTATATGTGGTATTTTAATATTTTGATCCGAATAGCTATGACAACATCTATATATACCTTATTTTATGTGGTATTTGTGTGTCTAGGAAGGTTTCAGTACTTATTTATTCAGTTATTAAGCTTGGGGTAACTACAAACGAATATTATATGTGGTATTTCTATATTTTGACCTAAATGCATACGATATTTACCGTATTTTATGTGGTATTTGTGGTTATAAGAAGGTTTTAGTACTTATTAATGCAGTTATTAAGCTCAAAGAAACTACAAACTAATATTATGTGTTCCGTGATTAGATGAATATGGTTTAAGGGTCATACAAATACAATCTATGCCTTATTTAGTGTGGTATTTATAATATTCGGAAGGTCTTGAGAACTTATTCATGCATTTATCAGGCTTAGAGTAACTAAAGAACAATATTAATATTTGTCCGAGATGAGATAAATATTTGGTTGTCTGTTTTACAATATTACTGAAGTCATCCCTTCATTTATCGAAAGAAAATCACGTCAATTATTTTATTATTTTTTTAAGGGGAATCTAAAGTACATTTTCTACTACCAAATCATCGTGAAAGTTGATATATTTTCTTTTTCTTTTTATTTTCTCATATGAAATTGAATAGCTAGATAGAGTTTGTATATTGACGCTTTTATGGTTTTCTTAAAATGTATATATAGATTATTAGAGAGTTTTCAGTTTTCTAAGAAAGAATGTTTATTGATGTCTTAGCCGTTTTCTAAGAAGACTCGGTGTTGGGGAATGAGGAAGGAAAGGAGTTTGAGGGACAGCTATAGTCTATTCACTTAAGCTGGATTCTTGGGAGCTGCTCGCTGCCTAGCCGAGTTTGTAAGGACGTCGCTGATAGACTCAGGCTGGGTGGCGATCAAGGAAGCTAGAGAACAAGCTGTCTCTCTAGCTTCCTTGGTGGCGATGGTGGTGATACTAGCCTCGCCGCAACCCAAAACCCTTGCGTTGCCTCAGAAATATATTCATATATCTTGGCTTTACTCACCTCTTACACAAGATAGGCCTATTTTGTTTGCATCAGTGAATCAGGCAGTGATTGTTCAACAACAACACGCCATTCATAACTCAATAGGGTAAAAAATAAAGGCATGACTGACTATCACAAGAGTAGGCGGACTTTTAGGTTTTCAGTGCATTGAAATGTTGTACTCCTACCCGATATTACCAAGCTACCAGATGATATTTATGAAAGCTGAGCCTACCATCGTGTTCATAATACATTGCTGCATATCGTGAGCATAAAAAAATTACACTAAGACTACACTAATATTAAGATAATTGAAGGAAAGTAAAAGAGTGTATAAACATTTTTTCTTGCTTATTTTGCTTCAACTTGCTGTAACTCCATAAGTTTTGGTCGCATTCAATTTTCAAGAACTGTTTCAAAATCCTTATACTTTTCCGCTTCCTGTGGTATGTACGTACCAATAAGGAAAAGAGTAGGTGGTCAAAATGGCTAAGAAAGTTGAACTACTACTGCAAACTGGCACAGTGACGGGTGAGCATTGCTGCCTATACAAGAGAGACTGTTCTCGGGAGAGCTATCAGCGGCTCCACCCGTCACGGCACCAGTTTGAAACAGTTTAACTTTCTTAGCCATTTTGACCACCTACACTTTTCCTTATTGGTACGTGCTACATACCACAGGAAGCGGAAAAGTATAAGGATTTTGAAACAGTTCTTAAAAATTGAATGCGACCAAAACTTATGGAGTTACAGCGAGTTGAAGCAAAATAAGCAAGAAAAAATGTTTATACACTCTTTTACTTTCCTTCAATTATCTTAATATTAGTGTAGTCTTAGTGTAGTTTTTTTATGCTCATGATATGCAGCAATGTATTATGAACAGGATGGTAGGATCAGCTTTTATAAATATCATCTGGTAGCTTGGTAATATCGGGTAGGAGTACAACATTTCAATGCACTGAAAACCTAAAAGTCCGCCTACTCTTGTGATAGTCAGTCATGCCTTTATTTTGTATCCTATTGAGTTATGAATGGCGTGTTGTTGTTGAACAATCACTGCCTGATTCACTGATGCAAACAAAATAGGCCTATCTTGTGTAAGAGGTGAGTAAAGCCAAGAAATATGAATATATTTCTGAGGCAACGCAAGGGTTTTGGGTTGCGGCGAAGCAAGTACCACCACCATCGCCACCAAGGATAGTACCTATGTACTATCCTTGATCGCCACCCAGCCCGAGTCTATCAGCCAATCAGCGACGTCCTTACAAACTCGGCTAGGCATCGAGCAGCTCCCAGCCCAGGAATCCAGCTTAAGTGAATAGACTATAGTAACACTCTTTATTAACCCCTTTTGTTGCATCATTCATAATTAAGATATGGGATCAAAATACTGATGGGCATCAGTCTCCTGTTGTATTTAGGAACTACCACGTTAATGTAGGTCTCCTTTAATTGTAGCTTCCTTATGTTCTTATGGTATTCTTATAATAATAATGATAATTTTATTTCACTCAAAGGCATAGACAGCAAAAAAATAGTTATTTTCTGTTCTTATGTATCTAAAAAGCTCTATGTTCTTATGTTCTTATAATAATAATGATGATTTTATTTCACCCGAAGGCATATAGACAGCCAAAAAAAAGTTCTAGTGTTATTTTCTTATCTATATTATTTGTGTGTTTGGATTAGTAAGGGCCCGGGGTAAGGGTAGTGGTGGTGGTGGTGGTTGAATGTCACATAAGCACTGCTTGGGGACTGGGGTAGGAGGGTATAGTGAGGAAGGAAAGTTTGGGGGTAGAGGAGGGGGTGAATGGAGGGGAAGGTTGAGAGGGAGGGAGTGGTGGGGAAGGATGTGTAAAGGGAGGGGTACGTGCAAGAGGGGGGGGAGGGTTTGCTTGCACCATGATTCGACCGGATGGAACAGTGGGGGAGGGGAGGGGGAGTTGGTGGTTGGGGAGGAGAGTTGGTGGTTGGGGAGGGGGGTTGGTGGTTGGGGAGGGGAGTTGGTGGTTGGGGAGGGGGGTTGGTGGTTGGGGTGTGGCGTAGGGTAGGTGTGTTGGGGTGTGGGGAGGGGGTTGGGGTGTGCACGTGTCAGGCTGTGCTGGTGGTGGGGGATGCTGGGGGTGAGGGATGTTGGAGGGTTGTGGGTTGTAGGGGGAGGCAAAGAGGAGCCATAACAAAAGTCTACGCAGTTGTTATGGTAAATATTCATCTATTGTTATTATCATTATTATTTATTTGTTTTAAGGGGAAAGAATCGATAATTATTTTGTGTATTTGGTTTGTAGAAAAAGCTGTTTTAGTGTTGTTTAAATGGCGTTAAAGGAATGGACCCATTTACTCTACTTGAGGTAAGGATTGATTTGACATCTTCAAGCCTCATATAGTTGGGCAGTGATGTTGATTTTTCTATGTGAACAGTATTTTTGATGATACAGCCAATTTAAGTACAGGAAAATGTATACGCTCTAAAACGACTGGCGCCATGTTGTGACGTCACTAGCTTAGACAACAGAGCAAAACAGCTGTAAAGCGGCCGCTACTATTATGTACTACCTACTAATACACCAACTTGCATTACCCCTACTACCGCAAGATGACCAGTAATCCTCCTTCAAGTGATGTAGTAGGTATTCACTGTGTTTGTGAATATGTAAGTTGTAGTTTATAAGGAAAAAGTGGATAGACAGAGCAAAGTGGCCCGTGACACCAGACAAGTGATGACTTCTGGGATCGGCATTCCTTATAGGGAGCTTAAATGAACCTGCAATGACATGTACAGCTAGACAGATAGACGAACTCATAGAGGAACAGGTAGAAATGTATGGTTAGTAAAGGTTGTAGTGGTGAGTAGAGTGACGAAGGGTGTATGTTTTGCTTATGTGGGGAAAGAAAGCCATACATTTCTACCTGTTCCTCTATGAGTTCGTCTATCTGTCTAGCTGTACATGTCATTGCAGGTTCATTTAAGCTCCCTATAAGGAATGCCGATCCCAGAAGTCATCACTTGTCTGGTGTCACGGGCCACTTTGCTCTGTCTATCCACTTTTTCCTTATAAACTACAACTTACATATTCACAAACACAGTGAATACCTACTACATCACTTGAAGGAGGATTACTGGTCATCTTGCGGTAGTAGGGGTAATGCAAGTTAGTTAGGTTAGTAAAATAAAACTATAATTTGCGGTTTGCTGAGCCAAAACATGCCGATCAGCTCTGATCAGGCGAGATCTGAGTCTGCAGTTACTACGTCACAGCGCGTTCCGCCGTGTTGTGATATTTTGGCCCCAAAAAGGCCATATATTTCATTTATGGTGCATTTCTCAGCAAAAAGAATATGAGTACAGTGATATGTAGCCTATATTGCACCCAAAGCTTTATAATACTCAGTGTTTTAGGTGTGAGTAAATGGGTCCATTCAAAAGTAATATAAAGTAAGTCGCGTATATAAAGTATTCATCTATTATTATCAACACAATTTTTTTCTAGGGGGAATGAATCTATTATTTTGTGTATTTTGTTCAAGGAAAAATTAAGGTGTTTTAGTGTTGTTTCAATGGCGTTAAAGGAATTTAAAAGTAAAATATAGTAAGTCTCGTATATCATAGTTAAAAGGCCTTGCAATGGTTTTATTACACTCATCACTCATGCATTCCTTATCAGAGATAAAAAACAAGACATTTTGGTAACTCACTCAGCTTTTTCTTTCATTCTTATTTCATTCCTGCAAAGGCTTTTCATCCCTCCTAGCAATGCTCTTTTCTCATTTTTTATATATATTTTTCTTGTAGATTGAAATTTGTAAAGAAAATTATCAGAAAAAGAAGAAAAACAAATAAAAGCTTGCGTGTGTTGATTTGAGTGACACTTAATTAAATCCTTCATCATCATCATCATCTTTTCAATAATGTCACCATCATCTTTTTTTTCTTCTTCTGCAGTCTTCTAGCTTCTCTTCTTCTTTTTCTTCTTTTTAAGTTCGTAGACATCAGCGGGGGAAGATAAATACGATAATAATGACAAATAAAAAGAATAGCGTCAAGTAAGCTCATGAATAAATACAGTAAAGGCCGGTTCACACTGGCCAAATACCTGCACATTTCTGCCCCGGAGAACAAAACCTGTACATATTCCCGGGTATTTGGCCAGTGTGAACCGCACTTTATATAGTAGTCACACATCAAAACAATAGCGTCAAGTACACTCATGAATAGAAAGACCATTAGTGAAGCAGTGTTGTGGCGTTATCGGGGTGACGCATCGATCCTTGTTAATGAGAGGCGTGGCATAGTGGGCACGATTTTAGAGGATTAGAGGCGATGAATAGAACACGGAAGAGAGAAAGACACTTAAGGCGTTTTCTGCGGGGGATTTTTGGTTGCAATCGGAAAATTTTCGGTTGCAAATGTGTGTTGCCAGGATTTTCCTATGAAGAAGTTTATACCTGGTGCCTTTGTCATTTGAATGAAATTAATTTGGTTATGATTTTTCATTGATTACAACTGAATTGAGAATTGAAACTTGTCTCATGACTTCACTATTTGATTATAGTATGAACACTTCTCGCTGCGGAGAGTACTGAAATGGGGATGAATTTAAGGGGAAGGGGTAGGAGTTTAGGTTAAGGGGAAAGGGTATGAGTTAAGGGGAAGTGCTGCCACCAGCTCAAGCGAGTAGTTCTCTGGTTTACTCCCTGAGCACGTTGAATATTTATATATTAGATTTATCTTGGTAGTCGTGGTTGATACTTAGAATTACGCCGAGTAAGGCTGACTCTTTTGGAAGTGTGGGGAAGTATTATCCTAACACGCGGAATAATCACCTGGGGTTTTTGCAATAAACACAAGAACTATATTTGAAACATCATCCTATTTATTCACCATGAAACATTATTTCTGTTTGAGATCTTAGACACATACATAAACTCTAATCTGGAACGGGCAAGCTCT
Organism: Chionoecetes opilio; assembly: GCA_016584305.1. Taxonomy (NCBI): domain Eukaryota; kingdom Metazoa; phylum Arthropoda; class Malacostraca; order Decapoda; family Majidae; genus Chionoecetes; species Chionoecetes opilio. The sequence continues at coordinate 66,724 of JACEEZ010024463.1, read as the reverse complement.
TTAGAGCATAACCTCCCTCACAGAATCATTCTTAGAACTACCACCTATGTCCGTATCAACTGAGCACTATAGGTATACATGGAATATATATATAGGAGAGAAAATGTGAGAGTAATGAGTTGGTGTGGGGATTCACTGTACCATGTGGCCTGGTTTCTGGAGAGGAAGGAGCGAGAGACTCCCGTCGAAGCCTACAATGAAGTGTAGAGACGACTCTGTTAATAACACTTATAAGGATGGGGCAGGCCTTCTATGCGTTAGTGAAACTGAACAACGGTATATATAGAAATATAGATAGATATAATATAACAAGGAAGGGGGGAAACAGGAGCGAGGTGCCGAGGTCTTACCTACAATGAAGTGTAGAGACGACTGACTCCTCTTGGTAGCTAAGGTGAAGTTGGGATGAAAAGGAATGTTCGAATTCTATGATATTGGCCTCTCCTGAAGAGCTTATAGACCCTAAATGACTAATTAACTAATGAAACAAGTGTACCTATGAAAGGGCTGCCTATAATACAGTTCTGTTACTTTGATATAGAAGAATTTAATATGTTTAATCTAATATCCGGGGAAAGTGTTATTTTCGTTCGTTCACGCATACGAACGCGTTTTGTTGAGAGACGAGGTAGTGGAGTCGAACCATAAATATGGTCGACTTTTAATTTAGCAAATAACTCGACTAACACATCCATGTATGACCGTGATCTTTCACTATGGTGACTATTTTGAAGGACATTAAGAATCTAGGAGTGTTCCTTGATCTGATAGGAGGGTGAGGGGAGGATGAAAAGCTTTGAATCCATTAGTTATCACTGATCGCGAAATAAGTGTCCCACGAATTTTGACTCGTACCCGGAATGTCGGGGGGGGGGGGGGAGTGAGGGAAGGAAGGAAAATAGAAATGGAAGATAGGAAGAAAGAAGATAAATTTCACGAGAAACTAAAAAGATTAAATTGCTTACGGACATAACCCGGGAATTGTATGATAGGAATTCCCATCCTATCTCTTCCGAATAACGGGCATTACAAACGGTCACAACAACAACAAATGATTGCGGGTCGGGTCAATCATCTTCCCTGGATGGTTGAACAGGGATCGAAATTTGAGCAAACGAAAATTTTTCGGTTGCAATCAGGATCCCCGCAGAAAACGCCTTTACACTAAGAGGTTTGAACACTTACTGCCTTAATTTATCTAACTTTTAAGCTATTTGTATGATTACTAACTGTTTAACCCCTTGAGACCTAGATCTTTCCTTTGCTATAAAAAAAATTGTATGTTGTCGAGCCATAACATTCCGAAAAGTAACTGAAAATACCAAATTGGTTAGTCGAGAAGGATACTAAACCGGTCATATCTATACAATATTGCTTATATTCACTAAAAATCGTTTAATGGTAGCCAAATTACAATAGAAATTACGTTCTGGGCCTCAAGGGGTTAAATAAAAAAAGAGAAAAGGAGAGGAGGGTGTCTTTCTCTCTCTCACACGCACTCTCTCTCTCTCTCTCCACAGTCTTTGTTCAACATATGTTTACGTTAACACATAGCAACGGTAAACATGACTGATAGCTAAGTTCTCAGAAAAGGAGACTTAATTAAGACCTTAAGTTCTCTGTAATATAACCTTGACTGACTGACTGGCTGACTGAGTGAACTAACCGGCTGATGGTTTGCCCTGATGGCTGATATCTTGTTAACGAGAGAGAGAGAAAGAGAGAGAGAGAGAGAGAGAGAGAGAGAGAGGGGGGTGGGGAAAGAGAGAGAGAGAGGGGGGAAAAAGAGAGAGAGAGAGGTGGGGTGGAGAGTAAAGGATGTGTGCGTGACAGATACTGGATGATAAATAGCGTAGGAAAACCGACACACACACGCACACACACACACACACACACACAGACACACACGCGCACGCACACACAGACACACACACGCACGCACACACACACAGCTCAACATTGCATAGCGGCCTTTCATAGTCATGCACTGAGAGGGGAAAACCACGTACGAGAGATTAGGAAGAGCGTCATGAAGCAGACTGTTGTGAGAGAGAGAGAGAGGGCGGGAAGAGAGCATAGACTTTTTTTAACCCCTTGAGGCCCAGAACTTATTTTCCATTGTAATGTTGGCTACCATTAGACGCTTTTAATGAATGTAAGCAATATTTTATAGATATGACATGTTCAGTATCTTTGTCGATTAACTAATTTGGTATATTCAGGTACTTTTCGTAATTTTATGGGTAACAACAGACGATTCATGATAGCAAAGGAAAGATCTGGGCGTGAATTAAGGGGTTAAAGCCAGCTGGTGTGTTAGGTACTCTGTTTACATTCCCGTCTCGCTGAAGCATCGTCACCCCTTCGGACTCTTGTGGTGATGGATGGGGTGTGGAGGGGCTCTTACGGTATAGATGGGGTGTGTTCAAACTTCAACTATAGAACCGCTAAATTTCATATTCTATTAGCTCTTCGTGTACTGTATCTAGCCTTTGTGTTACCTCATCTCTTATGGTTGTTTCCCATTGTCTATGTAAGGTAAGGAGTCAAGTGCTAAGGAAGATTAAAGGAGACTGAATTTAATTAATAAGAGATATAAGAGAACATGAAAAAAAAGGTTGAAAAATACGATTTACGAAAGGAATGTCAAGGAATACAGCTAAATGTTTTGTTTGTCTTGCTGCCTTGTTGTTATCCGCCTCCCCGGGTGTTCCTAGATTAAGCCTAGGCATAGATAACAGTATAACACTGATTGTTAACAGTCTATAATAATATAAGCGAAAGTGTGTCTGTGTGTGTCCGCGCTAAGTTCCGCCCCCCGTGGCACAATCCCATCATTAGGCACAGTTTTGGAACCAGCTCGACCAGGGGCACATTTTAAGCCCACTTATGAGATGATCCGATCACTTTTTTTTTTTTTTTTTTTAGTAGCCTATTAGCGAGAACTGTGAAAAAAAATGTGGGTTGCGAGAATTGAGGAAACCTTGATGTAGGGTGATGGGTAATGGGTGAGTGAATGGGTGGGGTGATGGGTAATGGGTGAGTGAATGAGTGGGGGGTGATGGGTGATGGGTGAGGGAATAGGTGGGGGGTGATGGGTAATGGGTGAGTGAATGGGTGTGTGGTGATGGGTAATGGGTGAGTGAATGGGTGGGGGGTGATTGGAAATGGGTGAGTGAATGGGTGGGGGGTGATGGGTAATGGGTGAGTGAATGGGTTGGGGGTGATGTAAATGGGTTGGCGTTAATACATGCATTTCTACATTTATGATTTCAGGAAAGTTAGAAAGGGCTATCTGGAGAGTCTGTGTTTGGTGGGCCGAAGGCCCACCAAACACAGGTGGTGGGCCAAAGGCCCACCAATAGCCCTCCGCAGGAGCTAGCCAAAAAGTCCGCCCGGAGGGCGGCTTTGCGGCTAGTAGAACATAATTCTACTGTTCTCTATGGCCTAGGTTATGATCTGTTGTGACCCCATCCCTGACCCCTGGTTGAGGTCATGGGGTCAAGCGTCCTCCCTACACCACCACCACGTACCACACCTTCCTTGTCCTGACTCTCCTTAAGGTCTGTTATTCCTTGTGGTCACTTTCGTTGTTTTTCTTGTATTAAACGACCTTTTTTCCTCTTAAGTTTCATAATTCCTATTAGTAGCCTCCTCCTTCTCATACCACCACCACCACCACCATTGTTTTCATTTTTCACCCCCACAAAAAATACGCATAAACCGAGTCAACAAGATAATAATTACTGAACTGGTGAAAAAAAAAAACCAGGGCACTCTAAAGACATGCATCCCAGAACCCGAAAAGCTGTTCATCCTTCATTTCGGGTTTGGTCGATAAATGGGTACCTGGGGAAACCTGGGGAAGGTAACTGGTAACCCGGATGTCACACTAGCTAGTCCTGTTGTCACCCACCTCTGACTCAAAGGCTAATGCGACGGAGGTGAGCATCGAGGCCACGCGTATGCCCCCTTCTTTACCTTACATCACAAATAGTATTCTTGTTTTTATCATGGTTACTAGGCTTTGGGAGGTGGCCTTGGCATTGCTTCCCTTGTGTGTGTGTGTGTGTGGTGATGGTCAGAGAAGGTTTAACTCCTTGAAGCCCAGAACGTAATTTCCATTGTAATTTGGGTACTATTAGACAATTTTTAGTGAATATAAGCAATGTTTTATAGATATGACCTGTTTGGTATCCTTGTCGACTAACTAATTTGGTATATTAAGTTTGTTTTCGTAATTTTATAGCTAACAACAGACGATTTTAAGTGGTAAAGGAAAGGTCTGGGTCTGAAGGGGTTAAGTTAAATCGTAGCCTATTGTTTTTAAAATCATTATTATTGCGTCATGCTACCCTAAGAACCATCTGGAATCCTTGACATTGCTACCCTTGATGTGTGTGGTGTGTGGTGTGTGGGTGTGTGATGGTCAGAGGAGGTTTAAATACGTAGCCTATATTGCTTTTGCAGTCAGTATTATTGCGTCATGTTACCCTAAGAACCATCTGAAATCCACCTCTTTAACTCGTATCATACAAGTTCATAATCCGTAATCTATTTAGCTCGCAACTCCCATAAGATTAATTTTCTATAGTTCTTTACGCTACATGGATAGATAGCTACCGTCAATAACACTATAATATTCGCCACTGCACTAATATCGAGAGAGAGAGAGAGAGAGAGAGAGAGAGAGAGAGAGAGAGAAAAAAAAAGAGAGAGAGAGAGAGAGAAAAAAGAGAGAGAGAGAGAGAGAGAGAGAGAGAGAGAGAGAGAGAGAGAGAGAGAGAGAGAGAGAGAAGAGAGAGAGAGATTCAGATTCAGATTCAATACTTTTATTCACAAATGAGGTACAGTTGTGAAAAAGACTCATAAGTGAGGGGCAGAGTCGTTGAGTGAGAGAGAGAGAGAGAGAGAGAGAGAGAGAGAGAGAGAGAGAGAGAGAGAGAGAGAGAGATCTTAGTATCATTTGTATTACTTTCTCATGCGGTGCTTACCATTATTCATATCCATTCATATTCATTTATCCATCCATCCAACTCTTCTTTTTCTTCTTGTGACCTTCGACGCTTTTTTATTATATATTTTATTATAATATCGCTTCATAGGTCCTCTTCAACTTCGTCTCCTTAGTTAACAATCTTATCAACTCTTCCCTTAATTAACTATCCCTTATTCATGTTGGCTCAGGAAATCCTACTTGCAGCGGGGAGCACAGAGATGTTGGGATTCCTGCAGAGATGAGACACGGTATTACATGAGTCACCCCTCAAACACTGTTGCCAACCCTGCAGGTAGCGACGTGAAGAGGGTGTAAAATGTAAATGTTGTTTTCTTTTGTTAGAATAGCGTATTTTTTTAATGAATGATTACCGTACGCCAGGGTCTTCGCAAGGATACAAGGACAGCAAGGTCTCTGTATCGTGTTTATTTATACTCAATACGTTATAATGAGAGGATAATTGGAATATAAACAAGAATTAAAGAGAGAAAAAGAGGAAAATCAAAGAGTAATACATAGGAATGCATAGGAAGAACAGATACCAGGATACCAATTGATCTACGTATAACGAGGGTATCTTATGTTCGCATGTAACGCAAATAGATACCTGAAAATATATGGTGTCATTGATAAACCTCGAAAAAGTAGAAGTCGGCATATAGATAATCGTATTTTTTTATGAATAATTACCGTACATCAGCGTGTTAGCAAAGATAAACGTGACACTGTAAGACTTAGGTTCGCATGTAACGCAAATAGATACATGAAAAAAGATGGTGTCATTGATAAACCTCGAAAAAGTACCGTAGATAACAGTTAAGTCGCCAGGACAACTTTTTTTTCTGTTTACAGACGTGTGGTGGCGTTAATAGTTACATTTCTACATCCATGATTTCAGGACAGTTAGAAGGGGCTATCTGGAGAGTCTGTGTCATTTTGTGTCTTCATCTGTGTCATAGTATGGCTATAAATGAACAAATGATAAAATATCTACAAAGTGGCTACCAACAGTCAAGTCGCCATCTAGTGTTTATTTACTGAGTGTCGTACCGCTGTCGCCCGAAAAAAAAACGCGTAGTGAAATGGACCCGTTTACTCACACCTAAAACACGGAGTATTATGAAGCTTTGGGTGCAATATAGGCTACATATCACTGTACTCATATTCTTTTTGCTGAGAAATGCACCATAAATGAAATATATGGCCTTTTTGGGGCCAAAATATCACAACACGGCGGAACGCGCTGTGACGTAGTAACTGCAGACTCAGATCTCGCCTGATCAGCTGATCGGCTTGTTTTGGCTCAGCAAACCGCAAATTATAGTTTTATTTTACTAACCTAACTAACTTGCATTACCCCTACTACCGCAAGATGACCAGTAATCCTCCTTCAAGTGATGTAGTAGGTATTCACTGTGTTTGTGAATATGTAAGTTGTAGTTTATAAGGAAAAAGTGGATAGACAGAGCGAAGTGGCCCGTGACACCAGACAAGTGATGACTTCTGGGATCGGCATTCCTTATAGGGAGCTTAAATGAACCTGCAATGACATGTACAGCTAGACAGATAGACGAACTCATAGAGGAACAGGTAGAAATGTATGGTTAGTAAAGGTTGTAGTGGTGAGTAGAGTGACGAAGGGTGTTTTGCTATGTGGGGAAAGAAAGCCATACATTTCTACCTGTTCCTCTATGAGTTCGTCTATCTGTCTAGCTTTACATGTCATTGCAGGTTCATTTAAGCTCCCTATAAGGAATACCGATCCCAGAAGTCATCACTTGTCAGGTGTCACGGGCCACTTATCTCTGTCTATCCACTTTTTCCTTATAAACTACAACTTACATATTCACAAACACAGTGAATACCTACTACATCACTTGAAGGAGGATTACTGGTCATCTTGCGGTAGTAGGGGTAATGCAAGTTGGTGTATTAGTAAGTAGTACATAATAGCAGCGGCCGCTTAACAGCTGTTTTGCTCTGTTGTCTAAGCTAGTGACGTCACAACATGGCGCCAGTCGTTTTAGAGCGTATACATTTTCCTGTACTTAAATTGGCTGTATCATCAAAAATACTGTTCACATAGAAAAATCAACATCACTGCCCAACTATATGAGGCTTGAAGATGTCAAATCAATCCTTACCTCAAGTAGAGTAAACGGGTCCATTTGAAACCGTCTATACTTGCAGATACAAAGCATAAAACAACGCTGAAACAGAGTAGATTATACAGTCATGATATAAACTACTGTGTATTATCTTCAGTGGCACATAATAATCAGTAGTAATGCTATAATTCGTAATACGTGGCGCCTGGCGACATCACTGCAGGCGGCGACTAGACTGTTATCTACGGTAAAGGTCGACATATTCTGTACTTTGTTTTATTGAGGAACTTTTTTTTTCTCTTCTCCTCCTATTTGACCTCTTCGATCACAATCTATTCTTCCTCCATTTCTCTCTCTCTCTCTCTCTCTCTCTCTCTCTCTCTCTCTCTCTCTCTCTCTCTCTCTCTCTCTCTCTCTCTCTCTCTCTCTCTCCTTATATGGAAGAAAACGCGGGAAACAGTGAGTCTTGTGATGCGGGTGGTGGTGGTGGTGGTGGACAGTGTTATGATGACACCCGCCCGACCTTGAGATTCCAACGACATGGCATTTAAACAACTTGTCCTAAACCCAAACAATTATTGTCTATTATTGTTATTGTTACTTAGAGGTTAATTTAGGTACTGTGGTTAGGGGAAGGGAAACGCTTAATTAGGAGAGCCTTACCACGTGTTGGTCTCACGGCCTCTTGTAGCTTCCTTATTTTCTTATGTTCTTATGAGAGGTGTAGAAGGTAAGAATGCATTTAATTTGAGAGAGAAGAAAGTGAGAAATGAAGAAGGAAGAAAAAAGGGATAAAATAGGGGATGGTAATTAATTAAGTTGAGGAAATTTTGACAGACAGGAGGGAAAAGACAGGAATGGGGGAAATATTGAGAGACAGGAGGGAAAAGACAGGAATGGGGGAAATATTGAGAGACAGGAGGGAAAAGACAGGAATGGGGAAATATTGACAGAGACAGGAGGGAAAAGACAGGAATGGGGGAAATATTGACAGAGACAGGGTGGGAAAAAAGACAGGAATGGGGAAATATTGACAAGACAGGAGGGAAAAGACAGGAATGGGGAAATATTGACAGAGACAGGAGGGAAAAGACAGGAATGGGGGAAATATTGACAGAGACAGGAGGGAAAAGACAGGAATGGGGGAAATATTGACAGAGACAGGAGGGAAAAGACAGGAATGGGGAAATATTGACAGAGACAGGTGGGAAAAGACAGGAATGGGGGAAATATTGACAGAGACAGGAGGGAAAGACAGGATTGGGGGAAATATTGACAGAGACAGGAGGGAAAAGACAGGATTGGGGGAAATATTGACAGAGACAGGAGGGAAAAGACAGGAATGGGGGAAATATTGACAGAGACAGGAGGGAAAAGACAGGAATGGGGGAAATATTGACAGAGACAGGAGGGAAAAGACAGGAATGGGGGAAATATTGACAGAGACAGGAGGGAAAAGACAGGAATGGGAGAAATATTGACAGAGACAGGAGGGAAAAGACAGGAATGGGGGAAATATTGACAGAGACAGGAGGGAAAAGACAGGAATGGGGAAATATTGACAGAGGACAGAGGGAAAAGACAGGAATAGGGGAAATATTGACAGAGACAGGAGGGAAAAGACAGGAATGGGGGAAATATTGACAGAGACAGGAGGGAAAAGACAGGAATGGGGGAAATATTGACAAAACAGGAGGGAAAAGACAGGAATGGGGGAAATATTGACAGAGACAGGAGGGAAAAGACAGGAATGGGGGAAATATTGACAGAGACAGGAGGGAAAAGACAGGAATGGGGGAAATATTGACAGGAAAAGGAGGGAAAAGACAGGATTGGGGGAAATATGACAGACAGGAGGGAAAAGACAGGAATGGGGAAATATTGACAGAGACGGGAGGTAAAAGACAGGATTGGGGGAAATATTGACAGAGACGGGAGGGAAAAGACAGGAATGGGGGAAATTTTGGGACAGAGACAGGAGGGAAAGACAGGAATGGGGAAATATGACAGACAGGAGGGGAAAAGACGGGGAATGGGGAAATATTGACAGAGACAGGAGGAAAAGACAGGAAGGGGGGAAAATATTGTCAGAGACAGGAGGGAAAAGACAGGAATGGGGGAAATATGACAGAGACAGGAGGGAAAGACAGGAATGGGAGAAATATTGACAAGAGACAGGAGGGAAAAAAGACAGGAATGGGGGAAAATATTGACAGGGGACAGGAGGGAAAAGACAGAATGGGGGAAATATTGACAGACAGGGAGGGAAAAGACAGGAATGGGGGAAATATTGACAGAGACAGGAGGGAAAAGACAGGAAGGGGGGAAAAAATATTGAGAGACAGGGGGGGAAAAGACAGGAATGGGGGAAATATGACAGAAACAGGAGGGAAAAGACAGGAATGGGAAATATGACAGAGACAGGAGGGAAAAGACAGGAATGGGGAAAATTTTGACAGACAGGAGGAAAAGACAGGAATGGGGGAAATATTGACAGAGACAGGAGGGAAAAAACAGGAATAGGAGGAAATATTGACAGAGACAGGAGGGAAAGACAGGAATGGGGAAATATTGACAGAGACAGGAGGGAAAAGACAGGAATGGGGGAAATATTGACAGACAGGAGGGAAAAGACAGGAAGGGGGAAATATTGACAGAGACAGGAGGGAAAAAACAGGAATAGGAGGAAATATTGACAGAGACAGGAGGGAAAAGACAGGAATAGGAGGAAATATGACAGAGGCAGGAGGGAAAAGACAGGAATGGGGGAAATATTGACAGAGACAGGAGGGAAAAGACAGGAATAGGAGGAAATATTGACAGAGACAGGAGGGAAAAGACAGGAATGGGGGAAATATTGACAGAGACAGGAGGGAAAAGACAGGAATGGGGGAAATATTGACAGAGACAGGTGGGAAAAGACAGGAATGGGGGAAATATTGACAGAGACAGGAGGGAAAAGACAGGAATGGGGGAAATATTGACAGAGACAGGAGGGAAAAGACAGGAATGGGGGAAATATTGACAGAGACAGGAGGGAAAAGACAGGAATGGGGGAAATATTGACAGACAGGTGGGAAAAAGACAGGAATGGGGGAAATATTGACAGAGACAGGAGGGAAAAGACAGGAATGGGGGAAATATGACAGAGACAGGAGGGAAAAGACAGGAATGGGGGAAATATTGACAGAGACAGGAGGGAAAAGACAGGAATGGGGGAAATATTGACAGAGACAGGAGGGAGGAAAAGACAGGAATGGGAGGATATATTGACAGACAGGAGGGAAAAGACAGGAATGGGGGAAATATTGACAGAGACAGGAGGGAAAAAAACAGGAATTAGGAGGAAATATTGACAGAGACAGGAGGGAAAAGACAGGAATAGGAGGAAATATTGACAGAGACAGGAGGGAAAAGACAGGAATGGGGAAATATTGACAGAGACAGGAGGGAAAAGACAGGAATGGGGGAAATATGACAGACAGGAGGGAAAAGACAGGAATGGGGGAAATATTGACAGAGACAGGAGGGAAAAGACAGGAATGGGGGAAATATTGACAGACAGGAGGGAAAAGACAGGAATGGGGAAATATTGACAGAGACAGGAGGGAAAAGACAGGAACTGGGGGAAATATTGACAGACAGGAGGGAAAAGACAGGAATGGGGGAAATATTGACAGAGACAGGAGGGAAAAGACAGGAATGGGGAAATATTGACAGAGACAGGAGGGAAAAGACAGGACATGAGAGGAAATATTGAGAGACAGGAGGGAAAAGACAGGAATGGGGGAAATATTGACAGAGACAGGAGGGAAAAGACAGGAATGGAGGAAATATTGACAGACAGGAGGAAAAGACAGGAATGGGGGAAATATTGACAGAGACAGGAGGAGAAAAAAACAGGAATAGGAGGAAATATTGACAGAGACAGGAGGGAAAAGACAGGAATAGGAGGAAATATTGACAGAGACAGGAGGGAAAAGACAGGAATGGGGGAAATATTGACAGAGACAGGGGGAAAGACAGGAATGGGGGAAATATTGACAGAGACAGGAGGGAAAAGACAGGAATGGGGGAAATATTGACAGAGACAGGAGGGAAAAGACAGGAATGGGGGAAATATTGACAGAGACAGGAGGAAAAGACAGAATGGGGGAAATATTGAGAGACAGGAGGGAAAGACAGGAATGGGGGAAAATTGACAGAGACAGGAGGGAAAAGACAGGAATGGGTGGAAATATTGACAGAGACAGGAGGGAAAAGACAGGAATGGGGGAAATATGACAGAGACAAGTGGGAAAAGACAGGGGGAATGGAGGAAATATTGACAGACAGGAGGGAAAAGACAGGATTGGGGAAATATTGAGAGACAGGAGGGAAAAGACAGGAATGGGGGAAATATTGACAGAGACAGGAGGGAAAAGACAGGAATGGGGGGAAATATTGAGACGACAGGAGGGAAAAAGACAGGAATGGAGGAAAAATATTGACAGACAGGAGGGAAAAGACAGGATGGGGAAATATGACAGAGACAGGAGGGAAAAGACAGGAATGGGGGAAATATTGACAGAGAACAGGATGGAAAAGACAGGAATGGGGGAAAATATTGACAGAGACAGGAGGGAAAAGACAGGAATGGGGAAATATTGACAGAGACAGGAGGGAAAAGACAGGAATGGGGGAAATATTGACAGAGACAGGAGGGAAAAGACAGGAATGGGGGAAATATTGACAGAGACAGGAGGGAAAAGACAGGAATGGGGGAAATATTGACAGAGACAGGTGGAAAAGACAGGAATGGGGGAAATATTGACAGAAACAGGAGGGAAAAAGACAGGAATGGGGGAAATATTGACAGAGACAGGAGGGAAAAGACAGGAATGGGGGAAATATTGACAGAGACAGGAGGGAAAAGACAGGAATGGGGGAAATATTGAGAGACAGGAGGGAAAAGACAGGAATGGGGGAAATATTGACAGAGACAGGAGGGAAAAGACAGGAATGGGGGAAATATTGACAGAGACAGGAGGGAAAAGACAGGAATAGGGGAAATATTGACAGAGACAGGAGGGAAAAGACAGGAATGGGGGAAATATTGACAGAGACAGGAGGGAAAAGACAGGAATGGGGAAATATTGACAGAGACAGGAGGGAAAAGACAGGAATGGGGGAAATATTGACAGAGACAGGAGGGAAAAGACAGGAATGGGGAAGTAGAAAGGAAGGAAGAGGAGTCGGCAGGGGTTCAAGGTCATTGCAATGCTTATCTAAGGTTTACTCAAGGAACTTGTTGATGTCTAGTTATACCATCAGTCATCTAGTCATAACATACGTATGAAAATTAAATACCGTACAATATTATCACCATTAATTAGTATGTATGATTGTAGAAATAATAGCCGTGGTCTCTCAATTTATGAAAAAGTGTCTATTACTTCCTGTATAGTAGGTAGTACTATAACAGACCAAACATTCAATGAAAAGTTATAAAGGTTTAATTGTAGTAGTAGTAGTAGTAGAGAGAGAGAGATAGAAGAGAGAAGAGAGAGAGAGAGAGAGAGGAGAGAGAGAGAGCAGAGAGAGAGAGAGAGGAGACGAGAGAGAGAGAGAGAGAGAGAGAGAAGAGAGTAATTAAGTAAGTAAGGAAAGTAAGAAATAGTGAGGGTTAGAAATGATAAGTATCTTAGAAGAGAGGAGAGAGAGAGAGAGAGAGAGATGAGGAGAGAGAGAGAGGAGAGAGAGAAGAGAGAGAGAGAGAGAGAGAGACCAAAAATTAGGTATATCTTACACACATACAAATAAGTAAACACTGGAAAAAAATGTGGACGAGGTGGTGAAGGTGGTGGAAGTGGAAGGCCCGTCATGTGGTTTGTTATACCGGGGTGGAGGGAGAGAGGGGGGATAGGTGGAGGGAGGGGGGGAGGAGAGGCGTCAAGCTGGCGGGACGAGGGGAAGAGCGTGAGAGAGAGAAAGAAAAAAGAAAGAAAGGATAATTAAAGAAACAAAATAATAAACCAGAGAAAAAAAAAGGAAAGCGCGTGAGAAGGAAATAAGAAAAAAATAAATTTCAAGAAACAAAACTATAACAAACCAGAGAGAGAGAGGAGAGAGGAGAGAGAGAGAGAGAGGAGAGAGAGAAGAGAGAGGAGAGAGAGAGAGAGAGGAAGAGAGATGAGAGAGAGAGAAAAAACAAGAGAGAGAGAGGGGAGAGGAGAGAGAGAGAGAGAGAGAGAGGAGAGAGAGAGAGAGAAAAAAAAGAAGAAATAAGAAGAAAGAAAACAATAAACAAAAATAACAAATCACAGAGAGAGGAGAGAGAAGAGAGAGGAGAGGAGAGAGGAGAGGAGAGAGAGAGAGAGAGAGAAGAGAGAGAGAGAGAGGAGAGAGAGGAGGAGAAAGAGAGGAGAGAAAAGAGAGATAGAGAAGGGAAAACGAGAAAAGAAAGCATAATTATAGAAACAAAACAATAACAAATCACAGAAGAGAGAGAGAGAGAGAGAAGAGAGAGAGAGAGAGAGAGAGAGAGAGGAGAGAGAGAGGAGGAACAAGGGTAAGGAGAGAGTGAGATAAGGGGAGAGAATCACAAAGAGGAGAAGATAGAGGGAGAGAGAAAGAGAGAGAGAGGGGAAGGAACGAGAAGAAGAAGATGGAATAAGCATAGCAAAACGATACAAATCCTCGAAGGACGAAATCGGGGGTGAGTTGGAGAGAGAGCTTGAGATGGAGGAGGCGTGTGGTAGTGGTGGTCTTGAGGTGGGTGCGTGGGGTGTCAGAGTTAAGTTTTCATGATGTAGTGGTGACAGTAGGAAAAGTTCTACTTGGGAACTCCTCATTTCATGGGTAAGGAGGAGGGGGTAAAAATTGGGGAATGCAAACCCCCCAAAGAGGTAAACGGGTTTGGGGAACCTATACTTGCGGGGATAAAAGACAAAAAACAACGCTGAAACAGAGTTAGATATAAGTCAGGGATAATAAACGATGGGTATTATCTTCAGTGGCACATAATAATCAGTAGTAATGCTATAATTGAATACGTGGCGGCCTGGCAAAACACATGCAGGGGATAGATGTTATCTACGGGAGTAAAGGGTTGGGAAATATTCTGTACTTGTTTATGAGGAAACTTTTTTTTTCTCTCCTCCTATTGGACCTTTCGATCACAATCATTCTTCTCCATTTCTCTTCTCTCTCTCTCTCTCTCTCTCTCTTTTTCTCTCTCTCTCTCTCTCTCTCTCTCTCTTTTCTTTATATGGAAGAAAACCGGGAAAACAGGAGTCTTGTGATGCGGGTGGGGTGGGGGGTGGAACAGGTTATGAGACACCCCCCCCGACTTGAGATTCCAAAGGGGACATGCTTTAAACAAACTTGTTAAAACCAAACAATTATTGTCTATTATTGTATTGTACTAGAGGGTAAATTAGGTTTGTGGTTAGGGGAAGGGAAAACGCTTAATTAGGAGAAGCCTTACCACGTGTGGTCTCACGGCTTTGGCTTCCTATTTTTTTAAATGTTCTTAGAGAGGTGTAGAAGGAAGAATGGATTTAATTTGAGAGAGAAAGAAAGTGAGAAATGAAGAAAGGAAGAAAAAAAGGGAAAACAAATAGGGGATGGTAATAAAAGTAAAGGGAGGAAATTTTGACGACAGGAGGGAAAAGACAGGAATGGGGGAAAATATTGAGAGACAGGAGGGAAAAGACAGGAATGGGGAAATATTGAGAGACAGGAGGGAAAAGACAGGAATGGGGGAAATATTGACAGAGACAGGAGGGAAAAGACAGGAATGGGGGAAATATTGACAGAGGACAGGTGGGAAAAGAAGGAAGGGGGGGAAATATTGACGGGACAGGAGGGAAAAGGACAGGAATGGGGGAAATATTGACAGAGACAGGAGGGAAAAGACAGGATGGGGGAAAATATTGACAGAGACAGGAGGGAAAAGACAGGAATGGGGGAAATATTGACAGAGACAGGAGGGAAAAGACAGGAATGGGGGGAAATATTGCCCAGAGACAGGGGGAAAAAGACAGGAATGGGGGAATTATTGACAGAGACAGGTGGGAAAAGACAGGAATGGGGGAAATATTGACAGAGACAGGAGGGAAAAGACAGGATTGGGGGAAATATTGACAGAGACGGGAGGGAAAAGACAGGAATGGGGGAAATATTGACAGAGACAGGAGGGAAAAGACAGGAATGGGGAAAATTGACAGAGACAGGAGGGAAAAGACAGGAATGGGGAAATATTGACAGGGGGAAGGGGGGAAAAAAAGACAGGAAGGGGAGGAAATATTGACAGAGGACGGGGGGGGGAAAAGCCAGGAATGGGGGAAATATTGACAGAGACAGGAGGGAAAAGACGGGGAAGGGGGAAATATTGACAGAGACAGGGGGGAAAAAAGACAGGAATGGGGAAATTTTGACAGGACAGGGGGGGAAAAGACGGGGAATGGGGAAATATTGACAGAGACAGGAGGGAAAAGACAGGAATGGGGGGAAATATTGAACAGGACAGGAGGGAAAAGACAGGAATGGGGGAAATTTTGGGGACAGAGACAGGAGGGAAAAGACAGGAATGGGGGAAATATTGACAGAGACAGGAGGGAAAAGAAAAGGAATGGGGGAAATATTGACAGAGACAGGAGGGAAAAGACAGGATTGGGGAAATATTGACAGGAAGGAGGGAAAAGACAGGAAATGGGGGAAATATGACAGGGGAAAAGGAGGGAAAAGACAGGAATGGGAGGAAATATTGACAGAGACAGGAGGGAAAAAGACGGGAAAAGGGGGGAAATATTGACAGAGCAGGAGGGAAAAGACGGGAAAATGGGGGAAATATTGACAGAGACAGGAGGGAAAAGACAGGAATGGGGAAATATTGACAGAGACAAGAGGGAAAAGACAGGAATAGGAGGAAATATTGCAGAGACAGGAGGGAAAGAAGGATTGGGGGAAATATTGACAGAGACAGGAGGGAAAAAGACAGGATTGGGGGAAATATTGACAGAGACAGGAGGGAAAAGACAGGAATGGGGGAAATATTGACAGAGACAGGAGGGAAAAGAAGGAAGGGGGGGAAAAAATTTTGGGACAGAGACAGGAGGTAAAAAGGACAGGATGGGGGAAATATTGACAGAGACAGGAGGGAAAAGACAGGAATGGGGGAAATATTGACGGGAACAGGAGGGAAAAGACAGGAATGGGGGAAATACGGACAGACAGGGGGAAAAGACAGGAATGGGGAAATATTGACAGAGACAGGAGGGAAAAAGACAGGAAATGGGGGAAATATTGTCAGAGACAGGAGGGAAAAAAACAGGAAGGGGGAAATATGACAGAGACAGGAGGGAAAAGACAGGAATGGGAGGAAATATTGACAGGGGACAGGGGGGAAAAGACAGGAATGGGGGAAAATATGGACAGGGGACAGGAGGGAAAAGACAGAAGGGGGGAAATATTGACGGGACAGGAGGGAAAAAGACAGGAAGGGGGGGAAATATTGACAGAGACAGGAGGGAAAAGACAGGAATGGGGAAATTTTGAGAGACAGGAGGGAAAAGACGGGGAATGGGGGAAATATTGACAGAAACAGGAGGGAAAAGACAGGAATGGGGGAAGAAAATTTGACAGAGACAGGAGGGAAAGACAGGAATGGGGGAAATATTGACAGACAGGGGGGAAAAGACAGGAATGGGGGAAATATTGACGAGACAGGGGGGAAAAAAAAACAGGAATAGGGGGAAAAATATTGACAGAGACAGGAGGGAAAAGACAGGAAGGGGGAAAATTGACAGAGACAGGAGGGAAAAGACAGGAATGGGGGAAATTTTTGACAGACAGGAGGGAAAAGACAGGAATGGGGAAATATTGACAGGGGACAGGGGGGAAAAAAACAGGAATAGGAGGAAATATTGACAGAGACAGGAGGGAAAAGACAGGAAAGGGGGGAAAATATTGACAGAGGCGGGAAAGGGAAAAGACAGGAATGGGGGAAAATATTGGACAGAGACAGAGGGAAAAGACAGGAATAGGAGGAATATTGACAGAGAAAAGGGGGGAAAAAGACAGGGAATGGGGGAAATATTGACAGAGACAGGTGGGAAAAGACAGGAATGGGGAAATTTTGACAGAGACAGGGGGAAAAGACAGGAATGGGGGAAAATATTGACAGGGGACAGGAGGGAAAAAGGGACGGGGAATGGGGGAAAATTTTGACAGGGGACAGGAGGGAAAAGACAGGAAGGGGGGAAATATTGACGGGAGACAGGAGGGAAAAGACAGGATGGGGGGAAATTGACAGCAGGGGGGAAAAAGACAGGAATGGGGGAAATATTGACAGAGACAGGAGGGAAAAGACAGGAATGGGGGAAATTTTGACAGAGAAGGAGGGAAAAGACAGGAAGGGGGGAAATATTGACAGAGACAGGGGGAAAGACAGGAATTGGGGGAAATTTTGACAGGAGACAGGAGGGAAAAGACAGAATGGGAGGATATTTGACGGGACAGGAGGGAAAAAGACAGGAATGGGGGAAAAATATTGACAGAGACGGAGGGAAAAAAACAGGAATAGGGGGGAAATATTGACAGAGACAGGGGGGAAAAAGACAGGAATAGGAGGAAATATTGACAGAGACAGGAGGGAAAAGACAGGAAGGGGGGAAATATTGACAGAGACAGGAGGGAAAAGACAGGAATGGGGGAAAAATTTTGGGACAGACCAGGAGGGAAAAGCAGGAATGGGGGAAATATTGACAGGGGACAGGAGGGAAAAAGACAGGAATGGGGGAAATATTGACAGACAGGAGGGAAAAGGACAGGAATGGGGGAAATATTGACAGAGACAGGAGGGAAAAGACAGGAATGGGGGAAATATTGACAGAAGGAGGGAAAAGACAGGAATGGGGGGAAATATTGACAGAGACAGGAGGGAAAAAGACAGGAATGGGGGAAATATTGACAGAGACAGGAGGGAAAAGACAGGAATGAGAGGAAATATTGAGAGACAGGAGGGAAAAGACAGGAAGGGGGAAATATTGACAGAGACAGGAGGGAAAAACAGGAATGGGGGGAAAAATTTTGACAGACGGGAGGGAAAAAGACAGGAATGGGGAAATATTGACAGAGACAGGAGGGAAAAAAACAGGAATAGGGGGGAAATATTGACAGAGACAGGAGGAAAAGACAGGAATAGGAGGAATATTGACAGAGACAGGAGGAAAAGACGGAATGGGGGAAATATTGACAGAGACAGGGGGGGAAAAGACAGGAAGGGGGAAATTTTGACAGAGAAGGAGGGAAAAGACAGGAATGGGGGAAATATTGACAGAGACAGGGGGGAAAAAGACAGGAAGGGGGAAATATTGACAGAGGACAGGGGGGGAAAAGACAGGAATGGGGGAAAAATATTGAGAGACAGGGGGGAAAAAGACAGGAATGGGGGAAAATTTGACAGAGACAGGAGGGAAAAACAGGAAATGGGTGGAAATTTTGACAGGACAGGAGGGAAAAGACAGGAATGGGGAAATATTGCAGAGACAATGGGAAAAGACAGGAATGGAGGAAATATTGACAAAACAGGAGGGAAAAGACAGGAATTGGGGGAAATATTGAGAGACAGGAGGGAAAAGACAGGAATGGGGGAAATATTGACAGAGACAGGGGGGAAAAGACAGGAATGGGGGGGAAATATTGAGAGACGGGAGGGAAAAGACAGGAATGGAGGAAATATGACAGACAGGAGGAAAAGACAGGATTGGGGGGAAATTTTGACAGAGACAGGAGGGAAAAAAAGACAGGAATGGGGGAAAATATTGACAGAGACAGGAGGAAAAAAGACAGGAATGGGGGAAATATTGACAGAGACAGGAGGGAAAAGACAGGAATGGGGAAATATTGGACAGGGGGAAAGGAGGGAAAAGACAGGAAATTGGGGAAATAGGACAGAGACAGGAGGGAAAAGACAGGAATGGGGGAAATTTTGACAGAGACAGGAGGGAAAAGGACAGGAATGGGGGGAAATATTGACAGAGAAGGTGGGAAAAGACAGGAATGGGGGAAATATTGACAGAAAAGGGGGGAAAAGACAGGAATGGGGGAAATATTGACAGAGACAGGAGGGAA
>JACEEZ010024463.1:0-42500 GCA_016584305.1 Chionoecetes opilio | reverse complement strand
CCCCTTCTCTTTCCTCTCTCTCCTCTCTCTCTCTCTCTTTTTCTCCCCCTCCCCTCTCTCTCTCTCTCTTTTTACCGGGAAGGGTATCCGATCACGGTATTTTGTCTTTCCTTGTAAATTTCCCCACACAACCGTGATTCATAAAAACCTATGATGCTGGGGGAAGGAAATCTCTCTCCCCTCTCTCTCCCTCTCCCTCTCTCTCTCTCTCTCTCTCTACCTCTCCTTCTCTCCCCATCCTCTCTCTCTCTCTCGAATAATTTGCAAATGAAAGAAAATAAAAAATTTAAAAAATTGATTTTGGGTAAAGAGAGAGGGGAAGGTTAAAGAGGGGGATGGGGGGAGGGGAAATTGAGGGGGGAGGGAGAGAGAGAAAAGGGGGAAGAGGAGAGAGAGAAGGAAGAGAGGAGAGAGAGAGAGAGAGGAGGAGGAGAAGAGAGGGGGGGGGCAGTACTATTTTTATTTATTTTTTTTTTAAATAAATCGTAGCTACTGGAATAACTTTACGGGAAATTTTATTATTTTATTATTTTTTATTTTTATTTATTATTTTTTGTTATAAAGGGCCCAAAGGGGAATTAAGATTTATTCCTTTTCTATCCATTTTATATTATCTATTCCCTTTGTCATTGGTTATTATTACTACAAAAAAAGGAGAAAATAATTAAAAGACTACAAATTCGAACATACTAGAAAAAAAATACGTGAAAATAAGAGAAAAATAAATAATATGAAGAAATAAGAAACAGAAGGAAAAAATATAAATGTGTAGAAAAAAAGGATAAAAAAATAATTAGATGCGAATAGAACTTTAACCCCCTTCCCGCCGATCTTTCCTTGTATAAAAATCTCTTTTGTCGGGGAAACCCAATAACGAAAAGTAACAAAATATCCCAAATTATTTAGGGAAAGGTTCCCAAGGGGTTTCCAATCTAAAAAATTGTTTAGTCACTAAAAACGTCAAAGGGTCCCCAAAATTACAAGGGAAATTACGTTTGAGCGGGGAAGGGGTTAAAAAAATAGGATTTTAAAAAGGGAAATGGGGGATTTTTAAAGAAATGGCTTTAAAGAAATAGGATTTTAAAAAAAAATTTAGGACTTTAAAAAAAATAGGACAAAAAAGGGAATAGGACTTTAAAGAATAGGACTTTAAAGAATAGGACTTTAAAGAAATAGTAGGAGATAATGATAATAATAGTAGGATCATATATAGATAATAATAGTAGGAGTAATAATAGGAGAATAGGACTTTAAAGAATAGGACTTTAAAGAATAGGACTTTAAAGAATAGGACTTTAAAGAATAGGAATGATTACATCAGTACAACGCTCAGACGAGTTTTTTTTAGAAACTAAGATAAAAAAAGACGTAAGGGAAGCGCCGCCTGCATGGGAGGGAAGAAAAGGGAGATAATTCATTACAAAGATGAACGAGTGAAGCTGTAAAACTGTTGATAACAGATGTGGGTCAACAGTTTTGTAGGAACTTCGCAGCACAAACAACATTTTGTCTGTTACACTATGGAGGTTTTGGGGAGAGAAAATATCGTAGGAGCCTTTTTCAGAGAGGCTTCTGCTGTTTGTAAACTAATCTATAATAATATAAGCGAAAGTGTGTGTGTGTGTGTGTGGTGTGTGTGTGTGTGTGTGTGTGTGTGTGTGTGGTATAGGTTCCGCCCCCCGTGGCGGAATCCCATCATATGGCACAGTTTTGGAACCAGGTTGACCAGGGGAAGGTTTTAAGCCCACTTATAGGATGATCTGATCCCTTTTATTTTATTTTTATTTTTAGTAGCCTATTAGCGAGAATTGTGAAAAAAAAGTGGGTTGCGAGAATTGAGGAAACCTTGATGTAGGGTGATGGGCAATGGGTGAGTGAATGGGTGGGGTGATGGGTAATGGGTGTGGGGTGATGGGTGAGTGAATGGGTGGGGGGTGATGGATGATGGGTGAGGGAATAGGTGGGGGGTGATGGGTAATGGGTGAGTGAATGGGTGTGTGGTGATGGGTAATGGGTGGGGGGTGATGGGTAATGGGTGAGTGAATGGGTGGGGGGTGATGGGCAATGGGTGAGTGAATGGGTTAGGGGTGATGTGAATGGGTTGGCGTTGATACATATATTTCTACATCCATGATTTCAGGAAAGTTAGAAGGGGCTATCTGGAGAGTCTGTGTTTGGTGGGCCGAAGGCCCGCCCACCAATAGCCCTCCGCAGGAGCTAGTCAAAAAGTTCGCCCGGGGGGCGGCTTTGCGGCTAGTACAACATAAATCTCCTTTCAATAATTTTTGGAGTGTAATCCTTCAAGAGTCCTTCAACATTCCCGAGAGTAGAAAATGTTATCTCACAGGGCGGCATAACCCTTGTCTGAGCTGCTACAGTCATTCCTTAAAAAATTAAAATATGTAGAAAACAAGGATCTAAAATCATTATGTTAAAGTACGAATCACTGATAGTGTCATCGGGATAGTGTCCTCGAGCTTGTTATCAACCGGATCTGTGCTTGTCCCCTCTACCCCTCCTCCGCCCCTCTCTTGTCAGTTACATTGATAACAAAATTCCAGAGAAAAGCGATAATATTACTGAGGTCATTTCTTTTAGAGTGCAGATTACTTCACCCACGCAATGCACTTAACCTACTTCTACTACTACTATAACTACTACTACTACTACTATACTACTACTACTACTACTACTACTACTACTACTACTACTACTACTTCTATCTACTTCTACTTCTACTTCTACTACTACTACTACTACTACTACTACTACTACTACTACTACTATACAACCACCCACGTAATGCACTTATACTTCTATTACAGTAAACCCTCTCTAAATCGAACCTGTAAGGCATATCTGGAAGTATCATGTCATTGTGAATTGGCTGAAATAGGGACTTATAATTATTTGAACTGAAAACTGACTCTAGATTCGTGTTCAGCATGCCCGAAAACTGCTAGGAACTAATTTTCAAGCAAATCAATTTTCAAAAAATTTGAAAACCCCTTGCAAAATTTGCAATATTTTTTGAAAAATAGATTTGCTTGAAAATGTGTTCCTAGCAGTTTTCGGGCATGCTGAACACGAATCTGGAGTCAGTTTTCAGTTACAATGATTAGAAGTCCCTATTTCAGCCAATTCACAACGACATGATACTTCCAGATATTCCTTAAAAATCATAAATTAGACAAAACTTATTACAAGACATAAAAATATGATAGGCATTGCTAGATTAATCATTACTTCAATACAATGATCAGTATTATTATTATTATTATTAATCCCTATTTGAGCCATCCCTGCGATTGTCAAAGTACTTATAAAAACCTAGGAATACTATAGCAATCCTGTGGGACTTCTAATCATCTTGTATCATGTCATTGAGCGATGTTGAGGAAGGAAAAGTAAGAGTATGTTATAGGCAAGCTAAAGTAATGAAGAGAGAAAAGTATGAGGAAGAGGAAGAAGAAAGATGGGTGATGATGTCTCCATTAATTGGTGTCTGATTACGCCTGTTTTGGTGTTGAGAAAATAGTGTCAGCGTATCGTGATGATGACAACATTCAGACAAAATCAGACAGGCAGAAAGGGGGCAGTACTATTTTCTTTATTTGTTTCATTTATTACCGTAGTTATGGATGGTATGGTAACAAATGTATAAATTAGAATGCATTGACGAAAACTAAAACTAATTTACCTAACAACGAAACTCGGTGTAATGAATGAAGTATAGAAGGAAAAGGGAAAATATGTTTGGAATGATAGGCAATCGTGTTTTAGGGAAAGGAAAATGATTGCAAATAGTGCGTGGGTTCCAATGATACTAGTGATGATAATAGCTATTGATAATGATAGTATAAGAATGATAATAATGACTGATTTGGACCTACGTGATTCCTCATATATATAACACTTATTCTATCTGATTAGAGTTTGTGATAAAGAGCAAACAATGATATGTTAGTTGCTACTTTTATCTGTATGGAGAGAGAGAGAGAGAGAGAGAGAGAGAGAGAGAGAGAGAGAGAGAGAGAGAGAGAGAGAGAGAGAGAGAGAGAGAGAGAGAGAGAGAGAGAGAGAGAGAGAGAGCATTTACTTGAACATTTACTGCCTTAACTTATCTACTTTTTAACCCTTCTGTCTGCTTAATATAACTGTTTAAATAAAAATAAAAGAGAGAGAGAGAGAGAGAGAGAGAGAGAGAGAGAGAGAGAGAGAGAGAGAGAGAGAGAGAGAGAGAGAGAGAGAGAGAGAGAGAGAGAGATTCAGATTCAGATTCAATACTTTTATTCACAATTGAAGTACAGTGAGAGAGAGAGAGAGAGTGTCAACAAAAAAAAAAGATAATGCTTGCGTAATCATAACAACTACTATTACTATTATGCTGACGTATGTGTTTGTGTGTGGTTACCATGTAGGAGAGCGGGAGCGAGGGAGGGAGGGAGAGAGGGAGAGAGGGAGGGAGGGAAAATTAAGGGGGTAGGAGGCGATAAGAATGTGTGAGGTCGTTCATATACTACTTCCTTCTCCTCCTTCTTTCCCCTTCCTCTTCCTCCTCCTCCTCTTTCCCCTCCTCCTCCTCTTTCCTCCTCCTCTTCCTCTTCCTTTTTTAGCACAGATGTAAACTTGTTGCCTCAGCCTTGGTATTCCCTGTAAAACTATCCTTGGTTCAGTGCCATGAGTATTGATGAGAGGAGAGAGAGAGAGAGAGAGAGAGAGAGAGAGAGAGAGTAACAACAACGCCAAAAACTAGAAATAATTTACCTAAGAAGGAAATGCTAGAAAAGTAATGAAAGAAATGAGAGAGAAAAGGGGAAGACATGATTGATATGATAGGCTATCGTGTTTTGGGTGAAGAAAACTAGAATAGGAGATGGGAAAATAGGACTTAATTGTTTTGAGAGAGAGAGAGAGAGAGAGAGAGAGAGAGAGAGAGAGAGAGAGAGAGAGAGTCAGATTCAGATTCAGATTCAATATTTTTATTCACAAATGAAGTACAGTTGTGAAAAAGACTGTTGAGAGAGAGAGAGAGAGAGAGAGAGAGAGAGAGAGAGATATCCAGAATGGGCTTAAACAAAAATAAAAAAACCTCTGAACGTTCGCACAAGTTCATCATGTGACTAGGAGTTGCCAGATGCTAGAAAACATACTGGTCAGGGCACGTAATTTATCACACCACCACCACACACCACCACAGTACCCGTAGAGGTGATCAGGTCAGGGTCAGGTCAGGGGAAGGGTGCCTAGCGACGGAGATATATATACAAAGACAAAAGTTAATTTACTGGCATAGTATTCAAAGGTTTTTCATGTAAGGTGATGCAAGAGTTTATGAAATGGTAGCACTGCCAGACGTATAATGAAAAGATGTTATTTAAAGGGGGTTCTGATATACGTAGAAGCAACTATTTATATACACAGACTTTCAGATATTAATTCAGAATATATATTGATAGAATCCATTGATAAAGATGTCATTTCTTTAATAGGAGTTTCTTACCTACCTAGGATAGACGTGGGGTTTAATTTAGTAGATGATATCAAGGAAAAAATGATCACTAAAAAGTAGTAGTAAGTAAAACTGTACGTAATATTTTCCGTATCTGTAGAAATGTGTGCAACTGTGAATATAATCGTGGGGCTTAGTAAGATAAATACAGTAATACAATAATGGACAACTGATAGTAATGAAGAGTTGCCATGAATGTATAAAGTGATGCTTGTTGGCTTGGCACTGAAAAGTCTGAAAGTTTGAGAGAAAACGAAGTCAGTGGAGAGAGAGCCACTGAAACGCGAGGCGTGTGTGAGGCTGACGATACGCGGACTAACCATTGCTCCTGACAGAAACAGAAAGATTGACTTGTTCACCTGTAAGTATGAAGACAGCAGTGTTATAGTATCATTAGTTTTCATGGTTATAAGTGATGAAGCTTTATAACTTGACGATGTATGGTTTGTTGAGGCTGACGATACGCGCGGCCTTAACAATTATACCATTACTCCTGACATAAAAAGAAAGACAGATTTGTTCACCTGTAAGTATAAAGACAGCAGTGTTATAGTATCATTAGTTTTCATGTTTATAAGTGATATGTAGTAGCTTTATAACTTGACGATGTATGGTTTGTTGAGGCTGACGATACGCGCGGATTTACCATTGCTCCTGACATAAAGAAAGATAGACTTGTTCACCTGTAAGTATAAAGACATCAGTGTTATAGTTATAGTATCAGTAGTGTTCATGTTTAGAAGTGATGGTATAGTGTAGCTTTACTGCTTTAGAACTTGACAGTGTATGGTTTGTATGGCATTGTGATTGCTCCTGACAAAAGAAGAAGATACACTTGTTCATCTGTAAGTATAAAGACATCAGTGTTATAGTTATAGTATCATTAGTGTTCATGTTTAGAAGGGATGGTGTAGTGTAGCTTTACTGCTTTAGAACTTGACTGTATTATGGTTTGTTGAGTGACGATACGCGCGGACTTAACAATTAAACCATTACTCCTGACCAAGAGAAAGATAGACTTGTTCACCTGTAAGTATAAAGACATCAGTGTTATAGTATCATTAGTTTTCATGTTTATAAGTGATATGTAGTAGCTTTATAACTTGACAGTGATATGGTTTGTTGAGTGACGATACGCGCGGACTTAACAATTATACCATTACTCCTGACAAAGAAAGATACACTTGTTCATCTGTAAGTATAAAGACATCAGTGTTATAGTATCATTAGTTTTCATGTTTATAAGTGATATGTAGTAGCTTTATAACTTGACAGTGATATGGTTTGTTGAGTGACGATACGCGCGGACTTAACAATTTTACCATTACTCCTGACATAAAAAGAAAGATACACTTGTTCATCTGTAAGTATAAAGACAACAGTGTTAAGTGTTAGTATCATTAGTGTTCATGTTTAGAAGAGATGGTGTAGTAGCTTTAGAACTCGACAGTGATATGGTTTGTTGAGTGACGATACGCGCGGACTTATCAATTTTACCATTACTCCTGACACAAAAAGAAAGATACACTTGTTCATCTGTAAGTATAAAGACATCAGTGTTATAATTATAGTATCATTAGTGTACATGTCTAGAAGTGATGGTGTAGTGACAGTAGTGTAGCCTTAGAACTGGACAGTGAATGGTTTGACCGTTTGTATAGGCATTGCGAATCTAGTACCATTCGCGTATCTCGTGTTTTGAGGTTTGAGTTTATTGTTTATCTGTGTAATGTTATGGTTTTATTTTATAGTGATTGTTACACGTGTTTCTTTCTTCTTCCTTCTTTATTGTCATTCATTTAGCCTTCCTTTTATATATATAGGCAATGTAATGAGTTTATTTAATTTTAGTTTAGTTCATTTTTAACCGGTTCTTTAATTTATTTTTAATTTCTAAACTCTTATTTCTTATTCTTATTTTACTCTTCATTCTTAATCTTAACTGAACTCTTTCCTAGCCCGCACAAAATACGCCTAAATTAGCCTAAATTAGCCTAAATTTGTCTTTTTGCCTCCCTTTTTTGCTGCGAATATGTCGTGTTTATTTATATGTATGTATATATTTTTCTTCCTTTTTTTCTATCTTGGCTTAGTAATCAGTTCTCTTTCACCTCCTTTATTTTTTTCCCGCGAAGATGTCACGTGTTTATGTTGCTACTCTTATTTTATTTTGTAATGAGTTTATTTATTTTTTATCGGTTCTTTGTCTTTGTCACTCCTTTTTTGCCGCGAATATGTCAAGTGGTTATGCCTATGTACTACTATAACTCTATTTTACCTCCTTCCTATTCTATCATGGCTAAGTAATGAGTTTATTTAATCAGTTATCTGTCTTTTCACCTCTTCTTTCCTTTTTTCCGCTAAGATGTCAGCGTTTTCAAGTGTATTTAATTTTTCACCCTTTCGTTTCTATCTTGGTCGAGTAATATGAGTTTATTTAATCAGTTATATTGTCTTTTTGTCTTTTTTCCCGCTAAGATGTCACGTGTTTATGTATATATATTCTATTTTTCCTCTTATTATTTTTATTTTGGCTAAGTCATGAGTTTATTTAATGTTATATTGTCATTTTGCCTTTTTTCCCGCCAAGATGTCACGTGTTTATGTACATATATTCTATTTTTCCTCTTGTCCTTTTTATTTTGGCTACCGGTAAGTCATGAGTTTCTTTAATCAGTCATACCATACGTAGTCTCTTTGCTCTTATTTTATTTTTTGCCGCGTAGTCGTCACGTGTTTATATTATGTTCACTGTTTTACCTCCATTCTTTTCTAACTTCATGGCATGATTTCTAGTGACATGCACATTACTCTTTGCTCCATATTTTCTTTCTTTTTGCAATTCATATCCGCTGTGACTAAGTGTGCAGGGAATAGTGACTCGCGTTTTCTCCCTCTTACAGTTTCCCTCCCCTCCCCTCTACAGTTTCCCTCCCCTCCCCTCTTACAGTTTCCCTCCCCTCCCCTCTACAGTTTCCCTCCCTCCCCTCTACAGTTTCCCTCCCTCCCCTCTTACAGTTTCCCTCCCTCCCTCTACAGTTTCCTCCTCCCCTCTACAGTTTCCTCCCTCCCTTACAGTTTCCCTCCCCTCCCCTCTACAGTTTCCCTCCCCTCCCCTCTTACAGTTTCCCTCCCTCCCCTCTACAGTTTCCCTCCCCTCCCCTCTTACAGTTTCCCTCCCCTCCCCTCTACAGTTTCCCTCCCCTCCCCTCTACAGTTTCCCTCCCCTCCCCTCTACAGTTTCCCTCCCCTCCCCTCTTACAGTTTCCCTCCCCTCCCCTCTACAGTTTCCCTCCCCTCCCCTCCACAGTTTCCCTCCCCTCCCCTCTACAGTTTCCCTCCCCTCCCCTCTACAGTTTCCCTCCCCTCCCCTCTACAGTTCCCTCCCCTCCCCTCTACAGTTTCCCTCCCCTCCCCTCTACAGTTTCCCTCCCCTCCCCTCTACAGTTTCCCTCCCCTCCCCTCTACAGTTTCCCTCCCTCCCCTCTACAGTTTTCCCTCCCCTCCCCCTCTTACAGTTTCCCTCCCTCCCCTCTACAGTTTCCCTCCCCTCTCCCTCTACAGTTTCCCTCCCCTCCCCTCTACCAGTTTTCCCTCCCCCTCTACAGTTCCCTCCTCCCCTCTACAGTTTCCCTCCCCTCCCCTCTACAGTTTCCCTCCCCTCCCCTCTACAGTTTCCTCCTCCCTCCCTCTCTTACAGTTTCCCTCCCCTCCCCTCTACAGTTTCCCTCCCCTCCCCTCTACAGTTTCCCTCCCTCCCCTCTACAGTTTCCCTCCCCTCCCCTCTACAGTTTCCCTCCCCTCTATTAGTTTCCTGCTATTAATTCACGTGTCATACAGAAAGTCAAGTTATTTGGGAAATTTCCCGATGAACACCGAATTCACTTTGGTGGACGAAGCTATTTTTTTCTGGTGAGTTTTGATGTGTATTGAATTAATCTGCTAACCGTTTCTGTCGTATATATTTATATATTATATAATATATATTATATATATATATATATATATTTTTTTTTTTTTTTAAGTTAAAGGTTAGTTTTTTGTTTTTTTTGTTTAGTTAGGTAAGAGTTAGGTTAGGTTAGGTAAGGTATAGGTTAGGTTAGGTATAGTATAGGTTAGGTTAAGTAAATGTTAGGTAAGGTATAGGTTAGATTAGATTCAATTTGTTTAATTTTTTAGTAATTTTTGCAAATACAAAAAAAAAAAATTAATTAGCGACAGAAACGGTTAGCAGATAAAATCAAAACGCATCAAAACTCACCAGAAAAAAATAGTTTCGTCCACCAAAAGGAAGTTCGGTGTTCATCGGGAAACTTACCAGTTATTTAATTATTACACACAGTTACCTTAATAACACCCCAAAAATTAAGAAACTAAGATATGTGTTACGATTTTTCTTGGATTTTGTATAATTTTTTTATTTATTTTATATATAGAGTTGCCGTGTGTGCTCGCTCTCATACTTTATTTTTGACCTATAGTTATATTTTCTTGATTGGTGTATTTTTTATATTATGTTTTATTTTTGTTGGTGAATGCGAAACTTTTGGTGAAACTCTAAGGGATTTGCGATGTTAAATTTATGATTATTTCCATAGAGAGAGAATAAAGAAGTGACATTACATACCTTTACCAGACTTAAAGATAGACTATATAGATACATATATAGAAGTTAAAGAAAGAGCGAGAATTTATTTAGCATGTATGTATTTTCTATCAATTTTTTTCCTGTCCTGTGTCTCTGTCTGTCTGTCTGTCTCTCTCTGTCTGTCTGTCTGTCTGTCTGTCTCTCTCTGTCTGTCTGTCTGTCTGTCTATAGTCTATACACACACACAATTTTTGTTTTGCCTTTCAGTTAATGTGTATGCATGGAGTGAACAGTAGGCTATACAAAGAAAGGCTTATACACATTATATACTTAAGTTTACTCCTTGGCTTGTTCTTATTGCTTTGTTTTTTGTCTGTATGGGCGTTTTCTGCGGGGGATTTCGCTTGCAAGCGAATTTTTTTTTATTGCAAGCGGTCACTTTTATAGTGCCCATATATATTTTATAGTGCCCAAACAAACATTTCGCTTGCTGCCGCAACAACAACAACAAATTCTTGCGGGTCGGGCAATCATCTTCCCTGGATGATTGAACAGCAAGCGAAATTTGAGCAATCAAAATTTTTTCGCTTGCAAGCTAAATCCCCCGCAGAAAACGCCTTATGCCTCCGGGCGAGAATAACATTATTATTATTATTATTATTATTATTATATTATTTTATATTATTCATATGAATTCCATAGCATAATGTATCATTAGTTATGGGTGAGTCTAAGACTATTTGTAATTTAGCATGGCTCTCTTCAATACTGTTACATACTTACTACTACTACTACTACTACTACTACTACTACTACTACTACTACTACTACTACTACTACTCTTACTACTACTACTACTACTCTTACTACTACTACTATTATACTACTATTACTACTACTACTACTACTCTACTATACTACTACTACTACTCTACTACTACTACTACACTACTAACTATACTACTACTCTACTACTACTACTATACTACTATTACTACTACTCTTACTATACTATACTACACTTATACTCTACTACTACTTACTACTACTACTACTTACTACTACTACTACTCTATATACTACTACTACTTACTACTACTACTACTACTACTACTACTACTACTACTACTACTACTACTACTACTATACTACATACTATATATACTACTTACTACTACTACTACTACTATACTACTACTACTCTATATACTACTACTACTACTACTATATATACTACTACTTACTACTAACTACTACTTACTACTATACTCACTACTACTACTACTACTACTACTACTTATACTACTACATACTACTACTATACTACTACCACTACTACTACTACTACTACTACTACTACTACTACTACTACTACTACTACTATACTACTACTACACTATTACTACTATACTACTACTCTTATATACTCTTCCTATATTTTTCTCTCTTTTCAACACTGTATTAATCTCTTACTATTTTTCCGTGTGATTTATTTTAGTTCGCCCATGACCGACGACGCCGCTGCCGCTGAGTTGGTGATCGACGACCTCTCCGTGTATGAATGTGACATCAACACCGCCTTTACAATGCCCGGCAATAGTAACTACAGTCTGGAAAAATATGTAAACGATTTAAGCAGCTACTATATTGAAAGCGGTGAAAAGAAGCAGATGAGAGAGGAATCAGTTGTTCCTCGTCACCGCACCGCCATGGAAGAGGATGCCGAGAAGGAGGAAAACAACATTGATATAGAAGAAACGATTGTCAATTTTAATAACAACAATAATATCAAGTTCCAGTTCCTTGTTGTAGAGAGTGAACGGGAGAAGAATAAGCCATACGAGGTAAGGCTGTGTAGCCGGCTTATTTTCTCTAGCAGCTATTTGTTTTTTCTCTCTCTCTCTCTTTAAAATGGTTACCTATCTACTAATGGACTTTGAAAATGGGGAGAAATATATCATTGTCCCATTTGTTTTAACCTCTTGACCAGATCTTTCCTTTGCTATAAAAAAAATTGTATGTTGTCGAGCCATAAAATAACGAAAAGTAACTGAATATACCACATTATAAGTTACTCGACAAGGATACTAAACAGGTCATATCTATAAAATATATGATAAATTATAAGAAACTTTTCCTCGGGTGGAACAAAATTTCATCACCGTCCAACCTAATAGCTAGATATACCTAGATTTGCTCTGTTTTGATTCCCACCTTAAATTAATTGTATCGTCTCTTCCTCAGGTGGAGCAGAATTTCATCACTGCCAAACTCGACAGCGCCATCAAGATCAGAGCCGTGGGGGCACACAGCGGCCACCACGTCAAGATGTCCCTCAGATACAAGGCCGAGTCCCATTACGAGCAGCCCGTCGAAGTCTGCCGCCTCCACAACAGGTAACACAGGTGTCCATGTCTGTATACCCTGTGTACTATATGAGGCGCTTAGTTCAGAAAGTCGATAAGCGCCATCAATAAAAAACTAAGAAAATGGCTTCAAAATGTTTCAATGTTCAAAATGTCATATCTTTTGAACCAAGCATACAACGGATGGATTCATGAGTTTGTAGGCTTGGTTCAAAAGATATGACATTTTGAACATTGAAACATTTTGAAGCCAATTTCTTAGTTTTTTATTGATGGCGCTGATCGACTTTCTGAACGAAGCGCCTCGCCTTTGATTCTGTCCCCTAATGTGCCTATGTTATGTATTTTTTTGTTTTTGTTTGCTCTAGAACGTAAGTTAACTCTTTGTCTTGTTGTTGTTGCTTTTTTTGTCTGTATGTCTCCGGGCGATAACAAAATTATTATTATTATTATTATTATTATTATTATTATTATTATTATTATTATTATTATTATTATTATTTATTATTATTATTATTACAACAGTGACGCCAAGCCAAACCAAGAGGCCACGTTCTATGTAGCGCGGAGGGAGGTTGACGAGTTTGCCGTGGTGTACCAGAGAGAGGAAGGCCACCACACAGCCCTGGTGACGGTGCCCGCAGTGGTGGAGGGCGACGCCTTCGTGTTCTTCCCTATCTTCCGATGCCGTAACTCCTGCATTAAGGTCTTCGGGCGCCACCAAGAAATTATCCTCAAGCTGTGTGACTCAACCACGTGAGTTTACGTATGTACAGTACAGTGTGTATCATCATCATCATCGTCGTCTTTCTGTTTAAAACCTTCACCTTCACGCCCAGATCTTTCCTTTGCGTTAAAAAAATTGTCTGTTGTTAGCCATAAAATTGCAAAAACTAACTTATACCAAATTCGCTAGTCGACAAGGATACTAAACAGGGCATATCTATAAAATATTGTTTATATTCACTAAAAATCTTGTAATGGTAGCCAAATTACAATGGAAATTACGTTCTGGGTCTCAAGGGGTTAACATCAGATTTTCCCATGATGTCTTATGAGGTTAGACGGTCGATGATACGTTTCCAATTTTATTGTCGGCATTCATCGTATAAATTTGCGGCATGGGTTTTACGCCCCGGATGCTCTTCCTGACGTGATTTCCACATGCAAACGGCATTAGGAAGCTCAGGAATATTCTTGGCGGGAAAGATACCCTGCACTCATCTGTGTGATCCGTTTGGTCTGTGTCATTCCAAACAGATTGCGACTGGTAACTAACTAATCTGGTTCCATTTACAGGTACACAGATTTCTAAGTCATATTTTATAGTTCAACATTTAATCAGAGTTACAATGACACAGATTTCTAAGTCATATTTTATAGTTCAACATTTAATCAGAGTTACAATGACACAGATTTCTAAGTCATATTTTATAGTTCAACATTTAATCAGAGTTACAATGACACAGATTTCTAAGTCATATTTTATAGTTCAACATTTAATCAGAGTTACAATGACACAGATTTCTAAGTCATATTTTATAGTTCAACATTTAATCAGAGTTACAATGACACAGATTTCTAAGTCATATTTTATAGTTCAACATTTAATCAGAGTTACAATGACACAGATTTCTAAGTCATATTTTATAGTTCAACATTTAATCAGAGTTACAATGACACAGATTTCTAAGTCATATTTTATAGTTCAACATTTAATCAGAGTTACAATGACACAGATTTCTAAGTCATATTTTATAGTTCAACATTTAATCAGAGTTACAATGACAGATTTCTAAGTCATATTTTATAGTTCAACATTTAATCAGAGTTACAATGACAGATTTCTAAGTCATATTTTATAGTTCAACATTCAATCAGAGTTACAATGACACAGATTTCTAAGTCATATTTTATTGTTCAACATTTAATCAGAGTTACAATGACACAGATTTCTAAGTCATATTTTATAGTTCAACATTTAATCAGAGTTACAATGACACAGATTTCTAAGTCATATTTTATAGTTCAACATTTAATCAGAGTTACAATGACACAGATTTCTAAGTCATATTTTATAGTTCAACATTTAATCAGAGTTACAATGAACAGATTTCTAAGTCATTTTTAGTTCAACATTTAATCAGAGTTACAATGACACAGATTTCTAAGTCATATTTTATTGTTCAACATTTAATCAGAGTTACAATGACACAGATTTCTAAGTCATATTTTATAGTTCAACATTTAATCAGAGTTACAATGACACAGATTTCTAAGTCATATTTTATAGTTCAACATTTAATCAGAGTTACAATGACACAGATTTCTAAGTCATATTTTATAGTTCAACATTTAATCAGAGTTACAATGACAGATTTCTAAGTCATATTTTATAGTTCAACATTCAATCAGAGTTACAATGACACAGATTTCTAAGTCATATTTTATTGTTCAACATTTAATCAGAGTTACAATGACACAGATTTCTAAGTCATATTTTATAGTTCAACATTTAATCAGAGTTACAATGACACAGATTTCTAAGTCATATTTTATAGTTCAACATTTAATCAGAGTTACAATGACACAGATTTCTAAGTCATATTTTATAGTTCAACATTTAATCAGAGTTACAATGACACAGATTTCTAAGTCATGTTTTATTCAACATTTAATCAGAGTTACAATGACACAGATTTCTAAGTCATATTTTATAGTTCAACATTTAATCAGAGTTACAATGACACAGATTTCTAAGTCATATTTTATAGTTCAACATTTAATCAGAGTTACAATGACACAGATTTCTAAGTCATGTTTTATTCAACATTTAATCAGAGTTACAATGACACAGATTTCTAAGTCATATTTTATAGTTCAACATTTAATCAAGAGTTACAATGACACAGATTTCTAAGTCATATTTTATAGTTCAACATTTAATCAGAGTTACAATGACACAGATTTCTAAGTCATTTTTAGTTCAACATTTAATCAGTTACAATGACACAGATTTCTAAGTCAATAATATAAACACTTTATCAGAGCTACAAATTGACCAGAAAGAAAACATAACAGATAAAAGAAACAGATGTCCGAATAATTAAAGTTCAACATAATAGAGTTCAATACGAGAGATTTCTAGTATTGATTCCTAGTTGCCTGAAAGCCTTAGATGCACATGATCCAGTCTTTTTTATTATTACAGAGTGAAATGCTCACAGATTCAGCATTTAATCCGGTCTGTGAACATTGCCAGAGTTCACACATCAAGCAGACGAAGGATGTCAGTCATACGAAAACTCTAATCGGCTGCCAGGTGGAGGAGGGGTATGGGGATTTGGGGGGTATGAAAAAAAAAAAAAAATCTAGGTGTTTACTATATTTATGTAGCTAGGAAATTTCGACCCCTAAAAAAAAAAAAAAAAAAAAGGCGTTTATATAGCTAAGAAATTTCACACACACAAACACAAAGAAAAGCACAAACAAAAAGTCACAACATGCCAAGCCAATAAGAGCCTATGCGGAGTTTTGTACTGTATAATAGTTGACTGCACTGAAGCTTGAGATGCTATTTTTTGACTGTTGTCAGCATCTATTATATTGATCCATTAAGTAATTTATATATATCACAAACTACTTTTGTCTTGTGGTGTGCTTTAAGCTTCCTGAATTGTTGTCTGTTCATTATTACCAAGGAAAGTGTTCACCAGATGGCCTTGACACAACGCTCTGAGAAGTGGCCGGACGCCGCACACATCAAGCAGGAGAAGAAGGTTCAAGCCTGCCTATACGGCTCGGTAGGTATGGGGGTACAAAATACTAGGTGTTTACATATTAGTAGCTCAGGATTTCGGCCCTAAAAAAAAAAAATGGCTTTATAACTAGAAAAAAACACAAGACACCACAGTCCCACAGTCACCGTCACACAGTCACACACAGTCACACACAGTCACACACACCCACCCACCCACACAGAAGCCTCTATGCGTGTCTTTGTCTAAAAAAATAGTTGAATGCACGACATCATACTATGCTTATTTTTATGAACCCTGTATGTAGCAATCCTAAAAATCCCCTCATATTTGAATAAGAACATGTTGCAAGTGTCCAGTATACTCACAGGAACTACCTTGTGTAGGTCTTGTGGCTTCTTGTAGCTTCCTTATGTTCTTATGTTCTGTTCTTATGTTCCATCAGCAATGTTCACCAGTTGGCCTTCGCACACCAAAACTGCCTCTCCAGCAAGATCAAGGAGCGGCAGTGGCAAGTTTGGAGCCAGTGGATGAGATGAAGTACCAAGTCCCTGCCCCTTACTCTGCCCCTGATGTCTCGCCTTCAGGTGGGGGACAGGAACCTACATGGTGAGTTTACATTCAGTTCAGTTCAGTTCAGTTGTGGGTCGGGAGTCTGGCCTTTTTAAACTTTTTTGGGGTCTTTTTGAACATTAAAAAAAAAAAAGGTAAATGAGTCCAGTTGTGAGTCGGGAGTCTGGCCTTTTTGAACATTAAAAAAAGGTAAATAAGTCCAGTTGTGAGTCGGGAGTTTGGCCTTTTTGAACATTAAAAAAAGGTAAATAAGTCCAGTTGTGAGTCGGGAGTTTGGCCTTTTTGAACATTAAAAAAAGGTAAATAAGTCCAGTTGTGGGTCGGGAGTCTGGCCTTTTTGAACATTAAAAAAAGGTAAATGAGTCCAGTTGTGAGTCGGGAGTCTGGCCTTTTTGAACATTAAAAAAAGGTAAATAAGTCCAGTTGTGAGTCGGGAGTTTGGCCTTTTTGAACATTAAAAAAAGGTCAACGAGTCCAGTTGTGGGTCGGGAGTTTGGCCTTTTTGAACATTAAAAAAAGGTCAACGAGTCCAGTTGTGGGTCGGGAGTTTGGCCTTTTTGAACATTAAAAAAAGGTAAATAAGTCCAGTTGTGAGTCGGGAGTTTGGCCTTTTTGAACATTAAAAAAAGGTAAATAAGTCCAGTTGTGAGTCGGGAGTTTGGCCTTTTTGAACATTAAAAAAAGGTAAATAAGTCCAGTTGTGGGTCGGGAGTCTGGCCTTTTTGAACATTAAAAAAAGGTAAATAAGTCCAGTTGTGGGTCGGGAGTCTGGCCTTTTTGAACATTAAAAAAAGGTAAATGAGTCCAGTTGTGGGTTGGGAGTCTGGCCTTTTTGAACATTAAAAAAAGGTAAATAAGTCCAGTTGTGGGTCGGGAGTTTGGCCTTTTTGAACATTAAAAAAAGGTAAATAAGTCCAGTTGTGGGTTGGGAGTCTGGCCTTTTTGAACATTAAAAAAAGGTAAATAAGTCCAGTTGTGGGTCGGGAGTCTGGCCTTTTTGAACATTAAAAAAAGGTAAAGTCCAGTTGTGGGTCGGGAGTCTGGCCTTTTTGAACATTAAAAAAAGGTAAATAAGTCCAGTTGTGGGTCGGGAGTTTGGCCTTTTTTAACATTAAAAAAAGGTCAACGAGTCCAGTTGTGGGTCGGGAGTCTGGCCTTTTTTAACATTAAAAAAAGGTCAACGAGTCCAGTTGTGGGTCGGGAGTCTGGCCTTTTTTTATATTTTTTTTATAGGTACCTTTTTGAACATTAAAAAGATCAATGAGTCACGTCTCACCTCTCGCTTTCAGGTGGTGCTGGATGATGACTTATACCCTGTACTGTTTGCCCTTGCTAAGCTTAAGGAGCGAGGTAAGGTGGTGAGGCTGGACCCGGCCCTTGTGCAGCGGCTGACTCACTACTAACACCGTGCTAGGTGGTCGTAATGCTGCCTCACCCTAATCACACAATGTAGCCTCTTTGAAAGACTCGGCAAGCGCTCCTACTAGCTCGCTGGTGTTGAGGGCTGCCCAGGGGAGGAGGAGGGGACTTGTGGGTACTGTGTCTGTGTGTAGGTCAAACTCAACAGTAGGGCAACCTCAACAGTAGGTCAAACTCAACAGTAGGTCAAACTCAACAGTAGGTCAAACTCAACAGTAGGTCAAACTCAACAGTAGGTCAAACTCAATATTCATACAAAATACATACTGGAAATTTTGCTTCTCCTTTTGGAACTATCACAACGCCCTTTCAGAATTTTTTAAGACCATTTTTTTAAAGCCTTATTCTCTTCTATTCATAAAAAAATAACATTCAGGAAATTTTGCTTCTTTGGAACTAACACAACACTCTTTCAGAATTTTTTAATATCATTTTTTTAAAGCCTTATTCACTCTTCTATTCATAAAAAAATAACATTCAGAAAAACCTCTAAAAATGAGTCAACACACCTCCCCTCCTCGTCCCCGCGTGGTAACCCTCTGAAGCAAACCAGCTAGTACTCCTGAATACTGTGGCAAGTGGGAGCCCTTTCTGATGGGTATAAGTGTTTTACGTATGTTCAAATAGTATGGTAAATCCTCTGTCTTTTATAATGTACGGCAGAAAGTGTAT
Source organism: Chionoecetes opilio (assembly GCA_016584305.1). NCBI lineage: Eukaryota > Metazoa > Arthropoda > Malacostraca > Decapoda > Majidae > Chionoecetes > Chionoecetes opilio. The sequence continues at coordinate 23,612 of JACEEZ010024463.1, read as the reverse complement.
GATGTCAAGCCTTATTGTTTGAAGCCTTTATTTATTTTACTTTGTTACTTTTTATGGGACTTTTAACAGCTCAGAAAGGAAATAACAGTCCAAGATGCTACTTTTTACTGTTTAATGCCTTTTTTAACAGCTCAAAAAGGAAATAACAGTCCAAGATGCTACTTTTGACTGTTTAATGATTTTTTTTAACAGCTCAAAAAGAAAATAACAGTCCAAGATGCTACTTTTGACTGTTTAATGCCTTTTTTTAACAGCTCAAAAAGGAAATAATAGTCCAAGATGCTACTTTTGACTGTTTAATGACTTTTTTTAACAGCTCAAAAAGGAAATAACAGTCCAAGATGCTACTTTTTACTTTTGATTGAGTTTTTTAACAGCTCAAAAAGTAAAAGAAATCCAAGATGAAAACATACTTATAGTTTCATATAACGTATTGATCGTTATATGTGTTTTACAATGCCGGTTTTTGTTGTGTGTAATCTTAAACTATGATAAAATTGAAGACCAGAGAGGTACTTCCGTTGAATAAGGTTTGACAGAAGCTTGAGTAGGTCTTGGTGTTGTGTTTGGTAGGGAGTGACAGTCATCCACACTGTTATAATGCCTTGATAATTAATGTGAGTGAGGAGCAGAGAAGTGAATGCTATTTAGGTGACGTCTGAGGCTATCTTAGTAAAGTCATCACCTATAGTCTATTTTTTTTATTATGGTCAAAATGCAGTAAGGAAGCCACGCCCCCTGCCTCCCCTTCTATTCTACGTGGCAGCTGATTGGTGCATTCCTCGTATCATCACTACCAATCACAATATCTTCACTACTTAACAGCGCGTGACCACTGGACAGAACAATCTTCACTACAAAGGGATTTTTTATTTTGTCACCCTCTGTAGTGAAGATTGCTCTGTCCAGTGGTCAATCGCTGTTAAGTAGTGAAGATATTGTGATTGGTAGTGATGATACGAGGAATGCACCAATCAGCTGCCCCGTAGAATAGAAGGGGAGGCAGGGGGCGTGGCTTCCTTACTGCATTTTGACCATAATAAAAAAAATAGACTATAACTGCTTAAGATCCTATAGAGAAAACGATACTCATTATCATCATCTTTGTGTTTAAGGTCAGATTTTCCCATAATAAGAACATGTGAAAATAAGGAAGCTACAAGAGGCCGTGAGATCTACACGAGGTAGTTCCTGTGTCTTATGAGGTTAGACGGTCGATGATACGCTTCCACTTTTATATTGCCGTTCATCATTTCAATTTGCGGCATGAGTTTTAACGACACTACTTATTAATTATTATATACCGGCATATAACAAATGGCCCAGACCTGAAAAACTATGCTTATTCTGAAGATCATATAGAGAAGAATTATACTTATTCCAAAGATGATATAAGAGAGAAACTATACTTATTCTAAAGCTCATATAAGAGAAACTATGCTTATTCTAAAGATCATATAAGAGAAACTATGCTTATTCTAAAGATCATATAAGAGAAACTATGCTTATTCTAAAGATCATATAAGAGAAACTATGCTTATTCTAAAGATCATATAAGAGAAACTATACTTATTCTAAATCATATAAGAAAAACTATACTTATTCTAAAGATCATATAAGAGAAACTGCTTATTCTAAAGATCATATAAGAGAAACTATGCTTATTCTAAAGATCATATAAGAGAAACTATACTTATTCTAAAGATCATATAAGAGAAACTGCTTATTCTAAAGATCATATAAGAGAAACTGCTTATTCTAAAGATCATATAAGAGAAACTATACTTATTCTAAAGATCATTTATAGTAAGTATAGAGAAAAACTATATTTATTCTATCCCGGCATATAAGAAATAGCCCAGACCTCACCTCACTCCCTCCCTTACAAAACACCAACACACATTACCAGATATTTATTACATGTTTGATATATAAGGAATACGAAGAATTATTTTTACAGCAGGTGAAGTGACATGTAAATAGAGGAGACAAGATTTCTAGCCTTGCCCGTCACAACACTGACAGGAACAGTGTGGGATTAGGGGCAAGAAGGCTTAGTACAGGCGAACAAGTTAACAAGTTATTTTTACAAGTTTGGATCTTAGAAGGGGGAGGCAGTAGTATCTATAAGGTAACTACTATTTTTTTTTTTTTTACGCATTCTCTCTCTCTCTCTCTCTCTCTCTCTCTCTCTCTCTCTCTCTCTCTCTCTCACAACTTGGTTCCATTTCTCTATCTCCCTCCTTTCTTTTCTCTCCCTCTAATTTCCCACTTATCTCTCTCTCCTTCCTTTCTTTTCTCTCCCTATTTCCCACCTCTCTCTCTCTCTCTCTCTCTCTCTCTCTCTCTCCTTTCTTTCTTTTCTCCCTCTAATTTCCCACTTTCTCTCTCTCTCTCTTCCTTTCTTTTCTCCCTCTAATTTCCCACCTCTCTCTCTCTCTCTCTCTCTTTTCTTACCTGTGCTTAATTATGTATTCCCTTTCTTCTATCCTTACTTCTTCCTTTCTTTAAAACCATCATTTGTCCTATTTCCATTTATCTTATTTACCTTCATATATCTCTCTCTCTCTCTCTCTCTCTCTCTCTCTCTCTCTCTCTCTCTCTCTAAAACAATTAAGTCCTATTTCCCAATCTCCTATTCTAGTTTTCTTCACCTAAAATACGAGAGCCTATCATATCAACCATTTCTTCTCCTTTTCTCTTTCATACCATTCGTTTTCTCCTTAGTATTTCGTTCTTAGGTAAATTATTTCTAGTTTTCGGCGATGTTGTTTCTCTCTCTCTCTCTCTCTCTCTCTCTCTCTCTCTCAGTGGGTTGGTATCGTAATGTAGGGGCACTTTGTTGGGTTTGAGGTATAACTGTTCCCTACACTGACACATAAACGCTTCCATTATTTATAGATACAGCATGATAGACGTGTAGAATTACTGTAGATCATATATAATTTTGTTCTTAAGGTTACTATCTTAGCTCTCCATTAGCCCCTTCACGCCCAGATCTTTCCTTTGCTATAAAAAAAGTATCTGTTTTTAGCCATAAAATTACAAAAACTAACTTATTATACCAAATTATTTAGTGGACAAGGCTACTAAGCATGTCATATCTATTAAATTATTGCTTATATTAATTTAAATCGTCAAATGGTATTCAAATTATAATGGAAATTACGTTCTGGGTCTCAAGGGGTTAAAAAGGAGGACGTCCGAATAATGTTAAAGTCCGAATACGAGAGGTTTTACTGTATGTGTTTTTCCGCCCTGTATATTAGCTTATTGTCTAGCCAGGGTTAATATCTCTCTCTCTGACATATAGTCCATCATATTAGTAACTTGTAGGATAACACAAAGTTCTTAATTAATATAAACTCTATAAACTGTATTGTACACAGATGCATACGTTTTTAGCCCTGTATATTAGCGTATTGTCTAGCCAGGGTTAATCTATATATATATCTCTTTCTCTCTGACACACAGTCTATCATATTACTAACTTGTAGGATCTTGTAGGATAACACGAAGGTCTTAATTAATATAAACTCTCCATAAGCTTATTGTCTAGCCAGGGTTAATCTATATATCTCTTTCTCTCTGACACACAGTCTATCATATTACTAACTTGTAGGATCTTGTAGGATAACACAAAGGTCTTAATTAATATAAACTCTCCGTATTGTACACAGATGCATGAGCACATTGTTTTACTACAGAGGGAATATAAATAAAACTAATTTCTAAAGCCATGACAGTTCCTATACCAACTGTCGTCTTAGAATGATCATAAAATTGTATCTAAAAAACCTCATTCCTTAACTCAATTCCTTCAAAAACTCTCCACGTTAAGTTTTTACCATTACAAACACTAGAAACACACTGAATGAACCTTACTAAGTTCCTATCCCAACTGTCTTAGAATTATCATAAAACTGTATCTTGAAAACTCTCCACGTTAGCAAATAAGGATCATGTTTGCTATTGTTTTGACGAGGTTATTGTTTACATCTTGGCCTCAGATAGACTTCATCGTTTAACAAGTGCAGAAATATTATTAGTGTGGTTTTAGGTTCATTCAGTGTGCTTCTAGTGTTTGTAATGGTAAAACTTAACGTGGAGAGATTTCAAGATACAGTTTTATGATAATTCTAAGACAGTTGGGATAGGAACTTAGTAAGACTTCATCGTTTAACAAGTGCAGAAATATTATTGATGTGGTTTTAGGTTCATTCAGTGTGCTTCTAGTGTTTGTAATGATAAAACCTTAACGTGGAGAGTTTTTGAAGGGATTGAGTAAGGAATGAGGTTTTTTAGATACAATTTTATGATAATTCTAAGACGACAGTTGGGATAGGAACTGTCATGGCTTTAGAAATTAGTTTTATTTATATATTACAAAAGTTCCATAGTGTACTGTACTGTAGTCATCTTTTTAATGTTGTTTTTACTGAATTTTTAATATGATAACAATAGGCAACACAAAACTTGGCTGCCACATACAAATTTCTGATGCGAGTAAATGTTTTCAGACAAATTTCTGATGCGAGTAAATGTTTCATAATTTGGGCTACATTTAGAAATCCTCTTAAGCACTGAGGAGGAATTAAGGATGTCATGTTAAGGCAGATTTGACCATCGGCTGCTGTGTTATGAGTAGAAAGGTTCTATATTAAGTTAATTTACCCCTTCACGCCCAGATCTTCCTTTGCGAAAAAAAAAAAAAAAAGTATGTGGTCAAGCCATTAAATTACGAAAAGTAACTAAATATACCAAATGAGTTAGTCGGCAAGGATACTAGACAGGTCATATCTATAAAATATTGCTTATATTCACTAAAAATCGTCTAATGGTATTCAAATTACAATGGAAATTTATAGAAAAACATATGGGGTGAGTCCTCATCTATATCAACTAAGAATGTCTTTACTCTTGAAATATATGTCCTTGTGGTACTAGATGGTACTAGATGGTTATGTAGGGTTGCATGTGGTGTAATTAGATGTATTATGTAGTATTCCGTAGAACCATTACCATGTTAAAATTAGTCTTTGTATTGCATAATGGTTAATCTTTGCATATGTAGCGTAGAGGTTATAAGTATTCTAACATTATACCCTGTAGTAAAGTATAGTAAAGGGATTAATTGACTACTCTGTGTTTACTCTGCCCATTACTCACCTAGGAAGTGGTTTGGAGCTCCTTATAAGAAACAAAACTAGGGTATTCATATAGTCTATTATTTTTAACGAGGCGAAAAGTTCCATTCTATCCTAAGGTCTCGTGCTTAAAATTCTGCCTATGTTTACCTGATCGTATATTTAACTGATAAAATACAACTGAAATTTAGAAGAACCAGTATATTTAACTGATAAAATACAACTGAAATTTAGAAGAACCAGTATATTTAACTGATAAAATACAACTGAAATTTAGAAGAACCAGTATATTTAACTGATAAAATACAACTGAAATTTAGAAGAACCAGTATATTTAACTGATAAAATACAACTGAAATTTAGAAGAACCAGTATATTTAACTGATAAAATACAACTGAAATTTAGAAAAACCAGTATATTTAACTGATAAAATACAACTGAAATTTAGAAGAACCATAGTATTCCCTTCTGGCATCAAATATCAGTCAGTAGCAGCAAGGGGGCAGGATTTTTCACCTCGTTAAAAAACCAGACTATAGGAACAAAAGAAGTGTATTCATAGTTAATGTTAGCAATTTCTTATTCTCACTTAAAAACACAATTGTGGTTTTCAAGTGTCATCATATATTACATGTATTAATGGCCTCTCTAAATAGTGGTAATAATATACTTTTGGTTTCAGAAATATTTGTTTATGAAGGAAACTATAAAACAAAAGTATAATAGCCACAGATAGCAATGCATAATGGGAGTGGGTTCAAAATGGTCATTAGTAGTATACGTATATATATATTTTCCCCACAATTGTACTGACACATACTGCGCCACCCATACCCTGCACTCATCAACACACCGGGACTCTGATGTAACACTGATGCATGTCCTTAACAAACTCACAAGCCACCTATAATTTGTCTTTAGAAAAAAAAAAAAAAAAAAAAAAAAAAAATATTGAAGCCGACACATGACATGACACATTAGAAGTGACAGCGCTCGGTACCCACAATACAAAAATTCTCAACTTTAACAAACACATAAAATTTTGAGAATACAAGTCAAATCCTTAAATTTATTGACGTAAAAATCCAGGAATCGCTGAAAAATTACTCGGGTTATTTTGTTTATAAGGGTGACAACAAAGGAATGCTGGCTCACGTATGGAGCATCTCAAGTCCCGAGGCTGACAAGATATGAAGAATAGGACAAAATAATGACCTTGAAACTATACCAAATTGTCGGAAATACAAAATGTCAACCGTACATTCACTGCACTGCTAAATAATGTCATTCTTCCCAAGCAATAAGGAAATAATGGCCAAACACAGGTCATTCAGGCAATACATCATGACACACACAGGTCATTCAGGAAGTACACCCTGACACACACACACACACACACACACGGTACAAAATAGAAAATGAGGGAGGTAGGTAATTATGGCCCAGAGAGCTGAAACAGAAGTGCGTGCATTCTTGGCACAAGCAAAATAATTACTAAACAAGCAAGTCAAGAAAAATTACTTGCTAGAAATAGGAGTGATTATTCCTTATGCAACAAAGGATACAAGTGATTATTCCTTATGCAACAAATGATACAAGGGATTATTCCTTATGCAACAAATGATACAAGGGATTATTCCTTATGCAACAAATGATACAAGGGATTATTCCTTATGCAACAAATGATACAAGGGATTATTCCTTATGCAACAAATGATACAACAGTTGCCATGAAAAGATAGAAGAAAAAGATGTTTCTAGATATTAATGTAAATGCTTCCCGCCCCCTCCCTGGGAAAAAAGCAGAAAAAAAGCACCCTATAGATTAAATAACACGGCAATTACTTTGGCTCTGAAGGTATAAATGCCCATCCCGGTAAACTGAAAACATTGAGCGGACTGTAAATCTTGGCTTGCGGAAGATTGGGACGTGGGAACAACCAGAATTAGTGAGTCTCTCCCTGAGTTTGTGTTTGACGTCACTGTGTCAAAGAACAACGGCAAAAAATTGGATTCGTCTGGGTGTGTCTCCGTGTCGTGCACTCCCAATGGGACTAACAAGTGTTGCTGGGCTCACTAGTGTACGGTAATCCCTCAAAATTAGCGACCTCATAATTGCCGACTTAACTAATTAGCGAGTTCATCCCAAAAATCTTAAAAAATCTTAAAATTGCCACAAAAAAAGAAAGAAAAAAGGAATGAAACATGACATATTTGTATAGTAGACCGTGGCAATGGTAGAGGGTGCAACGATCACATCAAGTTGGCAGTCTTTCTCTGTCTCGTCTCAGTCACACTCGCTCTCTCAGCACGGGAACACAGTGAAGTGATACCACTGTGACACCACGGGCGAGGGCCAACCATCACAGCCCTCAAGTGAACCTCCAGGACCTGCCATCCCAGCCTTAGAAGTCACTGCCTACAAACGCTATAGGCACAAATGTATATAAAAAAAAAAAATAATAATAATAAATAAATAATAAAAAAAAAAAAAAAAAAAAAAAAAAAAAAAAAATAGCAACGTCATTTTAGGAAGGCGTCAAGAATTGCCGAAATTCATGAATTAGCGAGGGGGGTTGGAACGTATCCCTCGCTAATTTTGAGGGTTTACTGTACAAAGAGCAGCAGGAATTACAACCCTGTGAAGCTCCAAAGTAATGGCGTAAACAACGGTAAACCATAAAAGAAAATACATAGTACAGTAACAGGAATAAATTTCGCCCAATGAATAAACACGTCAAGGCAGATCAAATGAACAAATAATTTCGCCCAATGAATGAACACGTCAAGGCAGATAAAATGAACAAATGAATACAACCATAAACATTTATAAAAGATAATAGTCTCGCCATCACACCTATTCCACTAATTGAAAAATAAGGAAAGTTTCCTTTAAATAAATCTAATAATTTTCTTCCTTTCATGACACGCAGAGCAAGGAAAAATGTTGAGGGAATGGACTAACCGTTTATCAAACGTGGGAATTCTGTTTTTCTAGACTCGGACAATTTTCTATTATTTTTCTGTCTTCAGTAAATACGGTAAAGCAATGCACTCGGTCACCCGTGTGAGAGCATTATGAACAGTTCCGAGGATTTACGACGTGTGATGGAGTACGGGGTTCGGTAAATTTCCAGTTTGACACCGAATTCACTTTGGTGGACGAAACTATGTATTTTTATCTGGTGAGTTTTGATGTTTTTTTTAAAATTAATCTGCTAACCGTTTCTGTCGCAATATATATATATTTTTTCTGTGATTTTCGACAAAACAAATCGAACCTAACCGAACCTAAACCTTACCAAAAAAAAAAAACAAAAATTTGCGACAGAAACGGTTAACAGATTAATTCAAAACTCATAAAAAAACTCCCCAGAAAAAAATAGTTTCGTCCACCAAAGTAAATTCGGTGTCAAACTGGAGATTTAGCTCAGTGCCGTATTGACGTGTGTCGGCCGGCACAGTGCAAACCCACGATGCAAGATGAAGACAAGACAAGGAAGCAACACAACAACCCCACACACAGGAAGTAAGACGGCAGCAACCAGCGAATGCCCATAACAATGTGACGCCAGTGTCTTGCCTGCCCGGTACACATCCCTGCAGGGCTGTGTGTGCCGGAGCCACCGTAGCCTTGGCGTGGCGTGACCCAGGGTGAGGACAGAGTGAGGCATTCTCCTCCTCCTCCTCCTCCACCACCACCGGGCAACACAGGTACAAACAATGCAGTCTTGTCTCCTGCACTTCAACACTTCAAATGTCATACTTACAGTAATCACTTAGTAATATTTATACTTGTGTCCTTAACCTACCTCTATGCATGTAATAAAACACATTGGATACCATTACAAAAAAAAGGAAACAGATTTTCCTTGAATTGTCTTCGAATTTGAAGAAATTATAAAAAGATTCAAATAATTGAAAATTGCACAAAAAGTTTCTATATGAAAATATATTGAGTTCAGGCAAGCCTGTTCATTACTAATTTGATTTCATGATAATCTTTTAGCCGACATACTCAAATATATTCAAGTAAGAGAACAGTGGCTGATGAACATCAATATCATGGACTCTCTATGCAGCATGACAGGCCACGCCACCCTCATCATGGGAGTGGGCACAGCCATTGGCCAGGGACACATTTCAATGCTTTTCCCCGTTTCACCAAATAGTCAGAGTGCTGTTAGTGTGCCTACACACAAGTGGCCTGGTGGGCTGGAGCATGCCGGGCCATTCTATGGTCGCACGTTATATCCACTCTTGCTCATTGGGATTTTTCACTGAAAAATGTGATCGTTAACTGTCCCCCTTGAGTAAGGGGATGGGGTGTTTGAGGATCCAGCTCTACCCAAAGATTGGTCTCTGTGAGGTCTAAGATCTTTCCAGGAGGGTAACAGCTTGAGATGACTGCCCGTCCGGCGCGTTATCCGGCAGCTCCGCTAACTTACTCTTTATATGCTTTATGTTGGTAAATTTAATTGTCATTTAGGTTTATTGGATTAACACTTTGGCAAGAGTCCATTATATTGATCCTCAACAGTTACTGTACGTCTACCTTAACTACCACACCTCAGTCACCGGCACTCACACGTGTACACCTTGAGCCACCAGGTGCGGGGCTCGGGTAAGGCAGTGGTGCACACACACACACACACACACACACACACACACACACACACGAAGCAGCCCACCGGTCAAGGCAGCGGAGGCCATTGCATGTTTGGCTGAAAACTGACAAGAAAACTGACAATAAATCTGAGTGTGTATGGACCCTCACACTCCCTTCCATTCAGGCACCTCACTCGCACACTTAATATTTGTTTGGAACACTAAATAATATTCTAATATCTAGTATTTACACTGATGAGGAGGAAGCGTGAGTTTAAAGCTGACTCTGAATAGTTTTCTAGTTTTCTTCAACTTTTCAAACGAGCGACAAAATGACGTAGAAAATAGCGTTCCTTCCCTTCACCAATTCTTATAAAACTCTTTATTATCCTTTCACTTCACAGGAAGGAAGGACTAAGGGAAGGCAAGTGCTCACAATCTTTTCTCGAATAGACTACACTAAATACATCTTTAATAACATGACCAATATGATCAAAGTTTAGCATTTTCGTTTTGTCCTTGCTGTAAAATGTGAAGGTCGTACGTCACAACCCTTCCCCGAGGCGGCGGTGGTGGTGGTGCGTCGGCGGGACCTCTGTCAGCCGTCACTGCTGCTGCTGCTGTCATGCCGCGCCTTGGAGTCATGACGGGGCTTTATTCTCAACAGATGAGGAATTCTGTACGTCCTGCCGCCTATTGTCTTCACCAACCTCTCTATTAAATCTCTCCGCTCCTCGTCCAGTCCCTCCTGCAAGACAGTGTAAGGGTTACCTCCTATCATAAGAACATAAGGAAGCTACAAGAAGCTGTGAGACCTACACGTGGTAGTTCTTGTTACTTAGCACTACCTACATCCACATCCATAAAGCAGTCGAGCCTCCTTTTAAAACTCCCTAATGACTCTGCACTAACTACCCCATGACTGAGTCCATTCCAACCATTTACCACCCTATTTGTGAACCAGTTTCTCCCTATTTCTTTAAAAAAAATCTACATTATCAATATACCAACAGAGCACCTCTTCTCTCACTCACTCCCTCATTACAATAACACCCACTATTTTAGTACTGTTATTCAAGGTTATGAATGAAGTGACTAATAATACTCATGGTTGTCTGTTTGAAGTGATGGATTACTTATTAAATGATGTCTGTTATTGTTATTCAAAGGTTGATGAATGAAGTGACTAATAATACTCTTGGTTGTCTGTTTGAAGTGATGGCTTACTTATTAACTGATCTATTACTGTTCTATGCTTATTCTATTCTATGACTATTACTATTCTAATGATCTATTACTTTTATTCTAAGGTTATGAATGAAGTGACTAATAATACTCTTGGTTGTCTGTTTGAAGTGATGGATGACTTATTAAATGATGTCTATTGTTTGGTTCATCAGAAAGAAGAGGAGACACTGAGAAGAAAGACAAGAGAAAAGAAAGGAAGAAGACATACTGATGAGTAGTGGGCATTCAAGCACCTTTCTCCACCTTTAACCAAGCAAGTATTACATCAGTGGAAGATTCAGACAGGAAAAACTGCTGTCTTGGTGTCCTGCAAACATTGGGTCCGAGGTGAAATAGAACGGAACGTGAGACTGATTCTGCCACAAACTATGAGGTACGTGTTTGTGTATGTTTGTGTGTATGTGTGTGTGTTTGGCATGTCCTGTGTGTGTGTGTGTGTTTGGCATGTCCTGTGTGTGTGTGTGTGTGTGATGGGTATAAGTTTGTATGTGTGTGAGTGAGGTATAAATTTGTGTGAGTGTGTGTATGTGAGGGGCATGTGTGTGTGTGTGTGAGGGGCATGTGTGTGTGTGCGCATTCCTCGACTCACCACAACAATGTCCACAAATTTCTCGTCGATTGTGTTGACGGGTGACGTGGGGGGTGAGGGGGGAGGGCCGGGGGAGGAGGCGACAGATTTCCTGGGGGAGGGAACAGAGGCTTTCGGCGTGGAATTTGACGTCTTGGAGGATACGACGGATGCCTTTGAGGATCTCTGTGGGAAAAAACATTGGTGATATACAACTTTTACCCTTTACTTTGATAATAAGATGTGACGATATGTGATTTACTCTGATAGATGAGAGAAAAAAAAATGACACAGGCCTGAAATGTGACCCTCCTCTGCCTAGTTTGTGATGGAATAAAGGCATGAACTATATTAAATGTAGGGGTGAGGTCATGTCTGAAAGAGTTAATTCCTGGCAAAACAGTCGATCCACACACGTCTGTCGATATACAAGTATAAAAGAAGCTACTGCAAAGATAATGTGAGGCTACCACACCATCAACTCTTCTCTAGATAAAAGAAGAACTGAAATTCACAACACACAGTAAGGCAGAAGGGACTGTGTGTTTTGGTGCCTTAAGATCCTACCTCAAGTGTGCTTTCTGGCTGGGAGAGTAGCTTCCTCTTTCTGTCCTTGAACGCATCTCTCAGGAGGTTCTGGCAACACTGCACGGTGTATTCTTCCTTCCTCAGGTGCCTGCAAGGAGACATAACATAAGAACAGAAGAAAATAAGGAAGCTACGAGAGACCGCGAGACTTACACATGGTAGTGAAAATAAGGAAGCTACGAGAGGCCGCGAGACTTACACATGGTAGTTCCTGTCTCTGTGTGAAATGAGACCATGTGTGTTCGTCATAAGATGTGCAGTGTGTGGAAAGGAGAGGCTATAAAAACGTATTGCATCATGGGAATTCTTGGTGTTATATTATGGAACCTGTGGAATATACTGGACTTTGTGTATGTGTGAGGAAATGACAAGAGAGAGAGAGAGAGAGGGAGACTTAATCCCACCCCATACTTACCCATCCTGCATAATGAGGACATGAAGCACCATCTCTTTGCCGAAGCGTACATGGGTGTCGCAAGAATTCCAACACGCAAACACCACCGAGAACTCCGCAGAACCATCCGTATCCAGGTGATCGGCTAAGGGCTTTAAGATGGCCACCGGATGTCCTTTGTGGTCCAGGTCGTAACTATGGAATTTACTGATGATGCAGAAACCCTGGTTGAAACTGTGCTCTTTACACCAGGTACACTCGTCGTGCTTCTTGCAGCGCTTGACTGGGTCGTCGCCGTAGATGTGGCCCTGGTAGGTGAGGGTGATGGAGACCTGCACGCCCGGCTTGACGCGTAGCAGCTTGAAGTTGACGGGGCGGCTGCGTTTGGTGGCCACGGTGTTTGATTGGACCTGGGGCGGAAGACTCGTGGTAAAAGTCATGGTACCTTTCATGGTAAAAGACGAATAAGAGAGAAGAGAGAGAGGGGAGGAGAAATGTGTGTTTGTGAAGGGATTGATACAAATTTTTGCTTGTATCAGTTCCCTTCACCTCATAACTAGATTTGTTGAAGCCTGAAAGAATCCGCATGCCTCATTAGCAGAGGTGGGCGCAATACTTTTTTTTGGTAGTTCGATAACGATACTTTTTCCCCGCTAGTTGGATACGCGACACTCCGCTACTTTTTCGGATTTTCTTAAAACGATACGCGCTACTGCGATACTCCGCTACCGGAACTTTTTTCTTAAAGCGATAGTATTGTAGTGATACTGCGATACCAAAAATTTAGCTTTGCGATACTTTGCTACCTAAGAAAACACTGTATTAGCCAAAAAAAAGCAGCAAATATAATAAAAATATATATTTATATAAAAATATAAAAGCAGCATAATATCACGGCAATGACCTGAGGCAAAGGTTTAAGAGGCAGGAAAGAGGAAAGAAAAAAAGAGCATTTATGAAAGGAGTGATGCAAATTTCCACCTGCATCAGTACTCTTCTCCTCCTAACTAGATTTGTTAAAACCTTAAAATATCCGTATGCCTATTTCTAGAGTGAGATTCATGGTCAAACATACAGTTAAGAGAGAGAAGGAAGAAAATACGAGCGTTTACGAAGGGAGTGATACAAATTTCCACCTGTATCAGTACCCTTCACCTTAAGTATTGGTTTGATAAGAGCGTGAAAGAATCCGCATGCCTCATTATGATAGCTGAAGACAGTGTGATAAATATAAAGTCAACATGAATCACAGCAATAACCTTAAATACAATGCAATAAAGTTTCACAGCGATGACCTGAGAGGCAAAGGTTTCAGTCATTTAAGCCACTCACCTTGTAGTCGGGGTTCCTGGGCTTCGAGGTGATGATCATAACGTCGGTGTCAAGGTCGTGTGTGCCCTGTGACGATGTGTGACAGTCCAGCGCCAGCCTCTGCACGCCATCCTGCGGACACACCAAGTCATTCTTCTGTCATCACAATACACGGTAAGGTTTTGGTCAAAGGCATCCCACGATTTGCAGTCTCTATATTACGAAGGGATCCTCTCTCGAAATTTACAGTCAACTATTTTATGAAGGGACCCACTCTCAAAATTTACAGTCAACTATATTATGAAGGGACCTCTCTTCTTAGATTTTTTTTAATAGAAATATAGCTTCTTAGGTTTTTTTTAATAGAAATATCACTTTAAAGGTTTTTTAATAGAAATATCGGTTCTTTGTTTTTATTAGAAATATCGCTTCCTAGGTTTTTTTTAATAGAAATATCACTAAGTTTTTTTAATAGAAATATCGCTTCAGGTTTTTTTTAATAGAAATATCACTTCTTAGTTTTTTTTAATAGAAATATCACTAAGTTTTTTTTAATAGAAATATTGCTTCTCAAGTTTTTTTTAATAGAAATTTCACTAAGTTTTTTTTAATAGAAATATCACTAAGTTTTTTTAATAGAAATATTGCTTCTCAAGTTTTTTTAATAAAAATTTCACTAAGTTTTTTTAATAGAAATATCGCTTTCTAGTTTTTTTTAATAGAAATATCACTAAGTTTTTTTTAATAGAAATATTGCTTCTTAGTTTTTTTTAATAGAAATATCACTAAGTTTTTTTTAATAGAAATATCACTAAGTTTTTTTTAATAGAAATATCACTTCTTAATTTTTTTTAATAGAAATATCACTAAGTTTTTTTTAATAGAAATATTGCTTCTCAAGTTTTTTTTAATAGAAATTTTCACTAAGTTTTTTTTAATAGAAATATCGCTTCTATTTTTTTTAATAGAATTCACTTCTTAGTTTTTTTTAATAGAAATATCACTTCTCAAGTTTTTTTTAATAGAAATATCACTTAGTTTTTTTTAATAGAAATATCGCTTCCTAGTTTTTTTTAATAGAAATATCACTTCTTAGTTTTTTTTAATAGAAATATCACTTCTTAGTTTTTTTTAATAGAAATATCACTTCTTAGTTTTTTTTTAATAGAAATATCGCTTTTCAGGTTTTTTTAATAGAAATATCACTTAGGTTTTTTTAATAGAAATATAACTTCTTAGTTTTTTTTTCATAATAGAAATATCGCTTCTTAGGTTTTTTTAATATAAATATCGCTTAATAGGTTTTAAAATAGAAATATCGCTTCTCAGGTTTTTTTTTTTATAGAAATATCGCTTCTTAGGTTTTTTTTTTATAGAAATTTTACTGAAGTTTTTTTTTTTATAGAAATATCACTTCTTAGGTTTTTTTTAATAGAATATACTGTATCTCTTCCCAGGTATTTTAAATTTGAAATATCGCTTCTTAGTTTTTTTTAATAGAAATATCGCTTCTTAGTTTTTTTTAATAGCAAATAGGCATGCCCGCCGATCACATTTTTTGTAAAGCAATTTGCATTACCGAGACGAGATGTTGGTTAAACCTAATTACTTCATTACAATTACATTACTAATTACTTGGACCTAATTACTTCGTTATGGCACATCGGTCCATGATGATTAACTGGCAAAATAATGTTTCCTTTATATATAAGCCTGGAATGATTGGTAGGAATTTAATGTAGTACGTGAAATGTCGTAATCTTAGATAATACAACCGCGTCGCTCAGACAAAGACTCGACTGATGACTTCTCACGGTAAATTTCCAGTCTGACACCGAATTCACTTTGGTGGACGGAACTATTTTATTCTGTTGAGTTTTGATGTGTTTTGATTTCCTCATCATCTTCCCCCTCATTTGAATTCCTTTCCTCCTCCTCATCTCCATCTCATAATCTTCCCAGCCTCCTCCTCCTCCCTTACTTACCATTTCCCTCTTCTTTCCCTAATTTTCCTCCCTCCTCTTATTCTTCCTCTTCCTTCCCTATCATCTCCCTCCTCCTCAAGTGTATACTATCCATCTTCTCTCCCTCCTCCTCCTAAGAAATCTCCTCCTCATCTCCATCTCAGCCTCCTCCTCCTCCTCCTCCTCCCGTACTTACCATGGGGTACAAAAACACGCTGGACGCTCCCTGCTCACTCGTATCTGTAACTGACACATCTTCCTGCTTGACAATAATCTTCTTGCCGTTGACATACACTGTGGAGGATTCTGTGGTGTCGTTATGGGAGGAGGGAATGAGCGGGGGCATCTCCGTGAGTCGTATTTCCGTGGGGATCGCCAGCCATTGGGTCGGCGTCATGTTGTTGTTATGATCTGAGGGGCGGGAGGGAGAGGGGGGAGGGGAGGAAAGGGAAGGGTTTTAAGGGGATACGAAGGGATTTTTTGAGGGTAAAGGTATTGTTAGGTAAAGATAAAGGGTTATTAAAGGTTAAGGTGATAAGGTGAATAGAGTTGGGGACTGTTGGGTTAATATTTGATTAGTTTTAGAAGGGTTAGGAAAGGGAGGGAAGAGTGAAGGGATGGGGGAGGGGAGGAAAGGGAAAGGTTTTAAGGGGATACAGAGATATTTTAGGAGGGTAAGGTATTGTTAGGTAAAGATAAAGGGATATTAAAGGTTAAGGTGATGTTGAGGGACTATTGGGCTAAGATTGGATTAGTTTTAGAAGGGATAGGAAATGGAGGGAGGGGGGGAGGGGAAGGGTTTTAAGGGAATACCGAGATATTTTAGGAGGGTAAAGAAGAAAAATACCAATAATACCACTACTATTCTTTACACCTTACATACTAAATCCCCTTCTATACCTCCATAACCATCCCATTCCTCCCCCATCCCTTCACCCCTCCCTCCCTTTCCTATCCCTTCTAACAATAACTAACCTAACATTACCTGTATTATTAGGTAAAGATAAAGGGTGTAAAAGGGTAAGGTGATGTTGGGGACTATTGGGTTAATATTGGATCAGTTTTAGAAGGGATAGGAAAGGGTTGGGGTAGAAATGGGATGGTTATGAAGGTATGGAAGGGCATTTAGCATGTAAGGTATAAGGAATAATGGTGTAATCTTGGTATTATTGTTCTTTTCTGCTATAAGGAAAGTGCAGTCATAAATGGTATAGGCTCAGTTCAGTTCAGTTCAGTTGTTGGTCGGGAGTCAGGCCTTTTTTAACGGCACTCCCTGACGTGTTTCTTCTTGCTGTCTGGGTCTTTAATTAGTTTTCTTCTCTTATTCTATCTTATTAGTTTCTTTCTTTTTCTTTCTTCTTATTTTCTCTGGTCATACAAAAACTTTTTATTGTTCTTTTTGTTTCTTCCACATTCCCCTCTCCGAACAAATACTCCCCCACTATATCCTCTTCCTCCTCTAGGTAAGGTTGTTGTAGCCTCAAGCCCCGTCCACACTACCACTCACCACCGTCGGTGCTTGCCGTCGGTGCTTGCCGACGGGAAGCGCCGTTGCCAGGGTTGTGTCCACACGAACGGTTTTGTTCGGCGGTCAGCGCGCTTCCTGATTTCAAAGTGAGAGTCATGTTTTCTGCATATCGTGTACTCTCACTCGAGATTATGAAAAAACCACAGGAGGTTTAGAAAAACTGACCCGACTCTCATCTTCATGACACATTTCTGCATATCATAAGCAAGAAAAATATACGAAAACCTTTTTGTGTATTCTAAAAAATATAGCAAAAAGAAATAGTGTATAAACATTTTTCTCACTTTTTTGTCTTCAAGTCTGCAATTTCCCGACCATTTCTCCCATTTAATTTTTGATCACATATTCGTAATCAGCTGACTTTCTTGCTTCTGATGGTATACGGTACATAGCAATGCAAAAATATCTAGATAGTGAAAACTGCCGATAACTTGAAGCATGTGTTTGGCGCTGATCCGTGAGTGACGGGCATGCCCGCCCAATATTAAACCTGCTGAATGTTGGCGGGCAGCGCCGACGGTTAAATTTTGCTCGTCGGCATCGTTGTCCACACTGCCACTTTTGAGTGACGAACACTGTTCGACGGCAAGCGCCGACGGTGGTGAGTGGTAGTGTGGACGGGGCTTCACACTTTTCTTTCTTTCATTACTGTAGGCTGGGCACCATAGCAGAAACTGTTTTAAGCTCGAGGTGCTTGTAAGATCAGTCAGAGAGCTTCGAAGCTTTCTGATCAGGGGACATATATACTATAAACAGGGGAAGAGTTAACAAGTTTTGTTAACGAAGAAGACGAAGTGGAAGAGGACCTATGAAGCGATACTAGCGATACTTATGCGACAAAGGTCACAAGAAGAAGAGAAGAAGGTTCAGTGTGACCGCCAAAGTCGTCGAGGAAGAAGGGTGGTCACACAATTTTATCACTTATGGCAGTGTTTAGAGGTGATATAAGCGATATTGCCTGACCAGGAGGACAATTGAGCACCAGTGTCACGTTAGAATTGAGAAACATAAGAAGGCATCATGTGATTACTGGAATAACAGCGGAATAGAAAGGGCCGCGGCTGTCGACGTGAGTGTTGACACATGTAAACAAACCCTAGTGTAGGATTTCCTGATTTTCTTACTCTTCTCTTATTCTACCTTTGTTTTCTTTTATTCCAGGCGATCTGTATTCCCTATTCTTCCATGTGTCACTGTCTCTGCCGTGTTATTTGTCTTGATATTGTATTGTTGTGAATTAATATATTTTATTCGACATGTTGTTGCAAAGAAAACGGAGGAAGGATTGGGCGATTGGCGAGGAGGGAATATTTTGTTCCTGACGATCCTTCTCACTAGCGTACCGCGGGGGGGGCCCCCTTTTGCAAAGAATAAATTATAATATATAAATATATTTATTATATATATATACATTTTATGTATTACTTTATATATTTTTATTTTTTTATATATATTTATATTTTACATATATTTTTTTTTATTTTTTTATTACTTTTATTTTTGCATTTTTATATTTTAAGATTTTTTGTATTATAATCATCTTTCATTTCTTGATTTATTTTTAATTTTTTACTTGGTATATATTTTTTTATTATATATTTTTTGAATTTTTATATTTTATGAGTTTTATATTTTTTGATTTTTTACATTTTTTGAATTTTTATATTTTTTTTTTTTTTTTTTTTTATTATATTATATATATATATATATATATATATATATATATATTATATATATATATAATATATATATATATAATAAAATATATATATATATATATATATATATATATATATATATATATATATATATATATATAATATATATATATATATATATATATATATATTATATATATATATATATATATTGGCGCCCATTTTCAATTTTGTGGGTACGCCACTGATCCTTCTCCTCTCCTCATTATTTCTCTTATCCTTTACAATCACGTCTGTGTTGTTGTCATGAATAGTTGTGTGGGTGACGTGGTTATTCGAGGCATAAATGGGAGGCTATGTGAGATTAATGAAATTAATGGTAAAGGGGAAAGAAAGAAAATTGTCAGAAAGTTAGTGCGGAGTCAATAGGGAGCTTTAAAAGGAGGGTGGATAATTTCATGGAAGGGGATGAAAGGTACGCGGATGTAGGTAGTGTTAAGTAACAGGAACTACCACGTGTAGGTCTCACGGCCTCTTAATTGTAGCTTCCTTATTTTCTTATGTTCTTATGTACTTATGTAAATTTTCGTTATTGGGTATCACTGTTTTCGAGGACTGTTATTCTGAACAGTGCAGGTGAGTTTTGAATTATTTTGGCACTCTTTTGGCGGAAATCCATCGTTTATTTAATGCCATTGTTAATATAATACCCTATTTAATACATTGTTAACTTAATACCTCCCGTCCCCTCTAAAAAATAATGAAAACTAAGGATTTCTGTCAATAACTAGCAACAGATTAATTCCGAAACACATTAATGCCCATCAGAAAAAAATGGTTTCGTTCCCCCCAAAAAAGAAAAAGAAAAGAAAATGGAGTAACAATGATGTTTATAAATATTGCGTGCTGCCCGTCCCGCCCCGCCCCGCAAACTAACGCAATTAAACGGATATTTAATTTTAAGTGGAAAATTAAACTATTAAGCGGGCTATTTTTTCCCTTTTTTTTTTTTTCCCTTGGCCAGTCCTTTGTGACCGTGAAAAAACCCCCATCACGCTCTACTTCACGTTGCTTCGTAAGTGTTGCCTTTGTTTTCCCCTTGCTATTATCTGTAACGAAATCAAACCCCGCGTTAAACTTTACCTACCCTGACTAACTTGAACCTTATCCAACCTGTTATCGGAAATCACTTTTTTTTTTTTTTTTTTTGAAACTTGGGTCCGGGAGGAGGTTGCAAGGGAAGGTATGATAACAATAATACTTGCCGCCAAAAAACTATACAAATGAATTAAAAACACATCAAAAGTAGTCATGAAAAAATAGTGTCTTCTTTGAAAATAGTGGCGTACCGAAATATTACCGAAAATATGTAAATTCAACTAAAATGACAGACGAGGAGAGAGAGAGAGAGAGAGAGAGAGAGAGAGAGAGAGAGAGAGAGAGAGAGAGAGAGAACATGTTAAACTTTCCCTGAAGAGAATTTGTAAGTTAGAGAAAAAGAAAACGTGGATTCTCTATTGTTTTATTTTTTTGTACGTTTGATTTATTGGTTAAGCTGGAAAGTTAAATATTGGTTTGTATTCTGGGTTATTCTCTCTCTCTCTCTCTCTCTCTCTCTCTCTCTCTCTCTCTCTCTCTCTCTCTCTCTCTCTCTCTACATAACCCGTTCCAGTTCATCGCATAAGGTGGTCCTCCTCCTTTAACCCCCCCCCCCCCCCCCCCCCCCACCAAAGGCAATAGGAAACCGGTTCTATCAGCCTCCCTTGTCCACCCCCCCCTACCCTCCCCTCTCCCGTTCCCGCCAAAAAAATGGATAAGCGGGAAACGGTTTTTTAGTCGGTAATGTGAGAAGAGAGAGAGAAAGAAAAAAAAATAAGCAAGAGCCTTTAATGGGAAAGCAGGTGGCATGTAAGATAAAATAAACAATAACAAATTAAAGTGTAAAATATAAAATAACTGTAAAATATAGGATATGCATAATGTAGGATATACTATAGGATACATGAATATAGGATACTAGGTGCATAAAACAAGACATAGGATACATTGCAGGATACATAGGAATAATTAATAACTGCAAATCCTTATGTAAAATACTAAAATATAGGATGCATAATGTAGGATATAGGATACAGGAATATAGGATACTACTATAGGTGCATAATACAAGACATAGGATACATTGCAGGATATATAGGAAAATTAAAAACAATGCAAATCCTTATGTAAAATACTTGAATATAGGATGCATAATGTAGGATATATAGGATACAGGAATATAGGATACTAGGTCCATGATATAAGACACAGGATACATTACAGGATATATAGGAATAATTAAAAACCATACAAATCCTTAAGTAATTATACTATAATATAGGATACAGGAATATAGGATACTATTATAGGTGCATAATATAAGACATAGGATACATTGCAGGATTAATAGGAATAATTAAAAATACATATCCTTATGAAAAATACTAAAATATAGGATACGTAGGATATAGGATACAGAATATAGGATAGGCTGACGTGCATAATACAAGACATAGGATACACTGCAGGATATATAGGAATAATTAATAACAATGCAAATCCTTATGTAAAATACTTGAATATAGGATGCATAATGTAGGTTATATAGGATACAGGAATATAGGATACTAGGTTGATAATACAAGACATAGGATACATTGTAGGATATATAGGAATAATTAAATACAATACAAATCCATATATAAAATACTAAAATATAGGATACAAATGACATTAATTTATTATAGGATACATGGATAGGTGCATAAAACAAAACATAGGATACATTGCAGGATATATAGGAATAATTAAGTACAAATCAAATCCTTATGTAAAATAGGTACTAAATTATAGGATGCATAATGTAGGGTATAGGATAAAGGAATATATATATAGGATAGGCCTACTAGGTGCATAATACAAGACATAGGATACATTGCAGGATACATAGGAATAATTAAAAACTATAAATCCTTACCCCATCAAAAGACTATAGTGTATACAGATAGTCTTTTCTCCATCCTGTAGGCTCCAACGTAAAAAAAAAAAAAAGGAAAAAAAATCCTATATCTAATATACTATAGGAGTAGCCTTGTGTGTATGTGTCTGTTTTGGGTACGGTAGCCGAAACTGTAAATTAAATTTTGATGAGAGTAGGCTCTAAAAATCGCAAATAAATCGTAGGTGGTAAGCGGCTTGGTCCCATGTCGATTGAATAATTTTGAAGGGGGGTTTTAGGCTAAAAACACTAGGAGTATTAGATTACAGGAAAAACTCTGCGGTAACGTCTTGCCGCATTCCACAAACTCAGTAGACTCATGGACGTTTGTGTGCGTGTGTGAGTGTGTGTGTGTGTTGGAATCACACGGAAACAAAGGGTTGGAATCACCACGGAACGTGGTCTACCCCGAGGCACTTTGACCAGTGACCAACGACAGCAACAACACGATTGGAGTTTGCAATCACATGTTGTCTAATATATACTTCTACTACAAACATCAATACATGGGTCCGAAGGGCCCACAAGCACATGTCATATCCTACAACCGTGCTACTCCCTTCCTTCACTCCATATATCTCTTCCATCACTTCCTTTCTTCACTCTCTCTTCCTTCACTCCCTTCCTTAACTCTATATCCTTCACTCCCCTTAATTGCCATCCTTAAATCACTCCTGTGGCCTAGGATTCGCGGCGTCCTCCAAGGGGCGCCGCTTATTGCAGGGCGTGGCTGCAGGATCTGTGTGGGTGCAGGTTGGAAGTCCTGTTGCATAGCTAATTTAGGAGTCCTGCGGGAGGTAAAAAGAGAGAGAGAGAGAGAGAGAGAGAGAGAGAGAGAGAGAGAGAGAGAGAGAGAGAGAGAGAGAGAGAGAGGGTGAGAGAGAGGGTGAGTCATAGATACAGGGCGTGTACATATCGGCGCCAGAGAGAGAGAGAGAGAGAGAGATTAATATGTGTGTGTAGATTAGTACGTGTGATTCTCTTTCTCATAATATGGATTAATTTAGGACTGAGCTATACAAACATCTAATTGTATACGTGTGTGTGTGTGTGTGTGTGTGTGTGTGTGTGTGTGTAGTACTGCAGTTTGTTACTCAATGATTTGTGGGAAAGTTTTATTTTTAGACATTAATTAAAAAATGTGTTGTCTATTTATCAATTATACGTGTAATTTCTAATGCTGCGTTCAATAAATATCTATCCGTGTTGTGTGTGTGTGTGTGTGTGTGTGTGTGTGTGGGGTGGGTGTGTGTGGTGTGGTGTGTGGTGTGTGTGTGCTAAGGGGTCAT
This sequence comes from Chionoecetes opilio, assembly GCA_016584305.1. Classification (NCBI taxonomy): domain Eukaryota; kingdom Metazoa; phylum Arthropoda; class Malacostraca; order Decapoda; family Majidae; genus Chionoecetes; species Chionoecetes opilio. Next base: position 271 of record JACEEZ010024463.1, on the reverse strand, counting down.
CTAAGGTCAGTTACCTGTATGTGTAGAAGGGTCAAGACACCTTTATTAGGCGCCAGTGACGACACCTGACGCCTCTTCATCCTCCTCCTCTTCCTCTTCCTACTCCTCCTGTTCCTCCTCCTCCTATTTATCTCCGGTTACCTTTTCCTCGCCTCCCACGCACACTAGCGCCTCGGGTCTCAAGGCAGCTGGAAAAAATTCGCTTGGCAGTCACACTCTCGCACTCGTCACACACACTAATGTAACTCACCAAATTTTTTCCAAAGCCTTA
>JACEEZ010024462.1:30900-45152 GCA_016584305.1 Chionoecetes opilio | reverse complement strand
AGGGGCGGAATTGGGGGGGGGGGGGGGGGGGGGGGGTCAGTGTCCTCCCCCCCCCCCATTTTCAGGGCAGTATCCCCCTTCGAATAACTAGATAAATTGGTAACATTCTGAGGAAAAATGAGCCACTTAGTCAATCTAAAAATTTACACTCATGAATTGTGGAAAAATAAATGAGATGGAGATCGAAAAATATGGAGGTAAGTAAACGGATGAAGAGAGGAACAGAGAGGAGAGGAAGACTAGGGAGAGAGAAACAAAGAGAGAGTGAGGAGCAGACAGAGAGACGGAGACGAGAGACAGAAAGAGAGACACAGCGACACCGGACCTTCGAGACCCCACCAGGCCCGGACAGAAAGATGAAGGAGAGACAGACAGGAGATACACAGAGAAAGACAGAGAGACACAGAGAGAAAGGCATGCAGGAGAGACACAGAGAGACAGACAGGAGACACAGAGACACAGACAGAAGGACACAGAGAGACAGACAGAAAGACACAGAGAGACAGAACAGAACAGACACAGAGAGACAGACAGAGAGACGACAGAGAACAGACAGGAGAGACACAGAGAGACAAGGACGAGAGACACAGAGAGACAGGACAGACACAGGAGGAGACAGACAGACACACACACAGCAGAGACAGACAGGACAGAGACAACAGATAGAAAGAGGAGACAATGAGAGATAACACACCCACACACACACAACACACACACACACATCCATGGGGTTTATCGTAGTGTAGTGGTTAGCACGGCTCGGTTCACAAACCGCGAAGTCCCGGGTTCGATCCCCGGGCGGAGCGGAAACATATGGGCTGTTTCCTTAAAACCCCAGCCCCTGTCAACCAGCAGTAAATGGGTACCGGGTGTCAGGCACGGGGTTTGTTGACCCCCCTCCGGCGGTGGTGGCTTCGGCCAACACTAACCAATCAGGATGAATGATTAAAAAGTTGGGAGGGTATGTGTTGGAGGACGCGGGGGTTCCTAAGGGGCAAAGACGGTCTGGGTATGGAAGCGAACCGAAATCCTTCTCGTCAGGGGCACCACGGGAGCCAAAAAAGTTTACGTCCCCCTGAGATAATAGATAAAATAGATAAACGTTAAGATAGCATAGACGTACACAATATATAGATACATTGAAAATAATAGTCTATGCATAGACGTTTTAATAGATGTATTGAACAAAAAAGAGGGGAGCCAAGAGAGTAAGAGAGTCGAAGAAGATAGCATTGAGTTTAGTCCCCCTCTTGAGATAATTCACTGGGGGAACAAATTTTGTTGAAGTTAGGGTTGACACTTGTTATGTAATTAATTTGGGGCTGAATCCAAAACTGATCTCAGGTTTTTCTACTACACGTCAAGTTTTTGAACTGTAGGATTTTCGTTTTCTTAAAAATATGGAAAAATAATGTACATAACAGTAAACAGTGCTTATTTTATAAAAAGTTGCCACAATGTTAAAACACATACAATGAAAAATGAAAGAAATAGGCATGAATTAGATGTTTCATTTAACAGTATCATGGTTTTAGAAAGGATAAGGCTATAATTGTGTCGCAGGTTAAGGTAAAATTTACTTTTGTAGCTTTGTTCTGGAGTGTGTTCAACTTGAGGACTATCGCGTTGATGCTCCAAAATAGCCAGCATTCATATGCACCTCCATCTACCCTGGTAACGTTCTTCCATAACTTCAAATCTTGGTGGAAATCGTTCACCTTGCTCGTCGCTAGCAAGCACAAAGAAGATTTCCGGGAAAGTTGGCAAGCTGGCTATGCAAAAAATTTACTTTAATACTAATGTTTGCAACCAAGCGCTTGTGATAGCTCTCCAAGAGTTTAACTCCATCGCACCTGAACCAATTTTTGGTAATTACTGGCACGTATTTCAAGAAAGAAGTTCTGGACGACCGTCTTTGAATGATAGCCAAGCATTTCTTTTTCAAGGTCTGACATAATGTTGTGAAATGTTCATTCTTTGATGAGCTGTCGAATTTGTGGACATCAAAACACACCGGGCCTTGATTTTTTCAATTGACAGTCCAGGCAAATGCCAAGATGATGTACCTTCAAACATCGCCACAGTGACAATGCTTTTACAAATTGTTTCAGGAGACCAGTTTATGGCAGAGGTGATTAATATTATTTTCTTCCTGTCAACAAGTTGATCATGTAACAAATTTTAGGATCTCCAGGTTAAGATCAGATCTCGGATGCCAATTCGTCTGAACCCCCCAATGCTCCTCTCGAGCTCTGCTATCCCCACAACAGAGAAAGCAGGGATACTTTGTGTATCCACGTTGTGACCAAGAAGGAAGGACACCATTTTAAGGCAACACGATGACCAATGGTTCCCCAACCCCCTGCCTCACTCCTTCCCTTAGCAACGAGTCACCCGGCAGCTCTCGCCTTCATTAACCACACAGCATTGTCCTCTCTGCACCCTCTCTCTGATCTCTCTACCTATAACAAACACCCATTTTCTTCTCTTATTATAGCCCCTCATTGTACCGTAAACTTTATAACTACTATATACATCAAGATAAAAAGTTAGGAGCATATAAACAAAAAAAGTATGGAAAAGTAAAACAAAAGTGATAGGTAAAAGTAAATAGTAAAAGTAAGTAAAGAGTTAAAGTAAAATAGTACAGGTAAATAGGTTAAAAGTAAGAGGAACACTTATGAATCCTTACTCTGATCTCTAGCCTGTTGCAGACACCTCCTTTCTTCACTTGTACCAGTCCCTCTCATGGGTACTATTTCCTCTGCTATCCTTCTAATAATAACAATACTACTACTACTACTACTACTACTACTACTACTACTACTACTACTACTACTACTGCTACTACTACTACTACTACTACTATTACTACTACTACTACTACTAATAATAATAATAATACTTTTTCTTAATAATAGTTACTAATGCTAATATTTTTTCTCCTGCAGAAGGAAGACGCACATATTCTCCTCCTACATGGCGCGCTACAGCTGGTAAGTACACATACACACACACACACACACACACACACACACACACACACACACACACACACACACACACACACGAGTGACACACCAACTTAGACAACAAAAGCCAAAAAAACCAACATGATTTACAAGCTGTTGCCCAAAAGTCGATATCTCTCTCTCTCTCTCTCTCTCTCTCTCTCTCTCTCTCTCTCTCTCTCTCTCTTCTCTCTCTCTCTCTCTCTCTCTCTCTCTCTCTCTCTCTCTCTCTCTCTCTCTCTCTCTCTCTCTCTCTCTCTCTCTCTCTCTCACCACCACCACCACCACAGCAACAGTAACATTCCCAGACTCAATCTTGTTCCTTATCATGGTACTAAATCTTTTACCTGAGTAGCATAAGTTATAGAAGGACTAAAAAGGCATGGTTATATGGCCTTACGTAGGGGAGGGAGGAGGAGGGGGGAGGAGGAGGGGAGGGAGAGGAGGGGGAGAGGAGGAGAAGGGGAAGGGGAGGAGGGGAGAGGAGGAGAAGGGAGAGGAGGAGAGGAAGGGCAGGAGGAAAGGGAGAGAGAGGAGGAGGGGGGAGAGGAAGGGAAAGGAGGGGAGAGAGAGAGAGAGAGGAGAAGGGGGAGGGGAAAGGGAGGGGAGAGAGAGAGAGGAGGAGAAGGGGGAGGGGAAACGGAGGGGAGATGAAGAGAGGGGATATGAGGGGAGAGGGGAGGAGGAGGGGAAGGGGAGGAGAGAGGGGGAGGAAGGAGGAGGGAGAGGAGGGGGAGAGGAGGAGAAGGGAGGGGAAAGGGAGGGGGGAGAGAGAGAGAGAGGAGGAGAAGGGGGAGGGGAAAGGGAGGGGAGATGAAGGAAGGGGATATGAGGGGAGAGGGAGGAGGAGGGGAAGGGGAGGAGAGAGGGAGGAAGGAGGAGGGAGAGGAGGGGGAGAGGAGGAGAAGGGGGAGGGGAAAGGGAGGGGAGAGAGAGAGAGAGAGGGGGGAGGGGAAAGGAGGGGAGAGAGAGGAGAGGAGGAGAGGGGAGGGGAAAGGGAGGGGAGAGAGAGGAGAGGAGGAGAAGGGGGAGGGGAAAGGAGGGAGAGAGAGAGAGAGGAGGAGAGGGAAAGGGGGGAGAAGGGGGAGAGGGAGGGGGGAAGGGAGGGGGGAGAGAGAGAGAGAGGAGGAGAAGTGGGAGGGGAAAGGGAGGGGAGAGAGAGAGAGAGGAGAAGGGGAGGGGAAAGGGAGGGGAGATGAAGAGAGGGGATATGATGGGAGAGGGGAGGAGGGGAGGGGGAGGAGAGGGGAGAGGGGGAGAGGGGGAAAGGGAAGGAGAGTGGGGAAAGGCATGAGGGCTATTATGTAAGCTCCCTCTGTTATTAAACCGTCTTATTTTTTGCCTGTTTGCTGTTTTGTTATAAATGAAGAGAAAAAGGGCCTATTAGAATATTGATGGCTCTTCTTTAAACATAAAGAGAGAGAGAGAGAGAGGAGAAGAGAGTTGAGAGAGAGATGAGAGGAAGAGGAGAGAGAGAGAGAGAGAAAGAGAGAGAGAGAGAAAGGGAGAGGAGAGAGGAGAGAGAGAGAGACATCACGCTGAGTAAGGCCTAAGCAGACCCTAAATAGCGATAAATATATAAAGATAAAAAAATGATTACAGTTTCATACATAATAATTTTACTGTACTGAACCTGTCTGTCCTTTACGATTTATGTGACCAGAAGAACAATAAAGTAACAATTCCTAAGTTCTCCTCCTCCTCTTCCTCTTCCTCCTCTTCCTAATGTTATCCCCAAAGTCTTTCCTCCTCCTCTTTCCTCTTCTTCCTCTTTTTAAATGTTACCACTAATCTTTCTCCTCCTCTCCTCTTCCTCCCCTTCTTATGTTTCACTAATCTTTTCTCCTCCTTCTTCTCTTCCTCCTCTTCCCCTCTTCCTTATGTTATCACTAATCTTTTCCTCCTCCTCCTCTTCGTCCTCTTCCTAATGTTATCACTAATCTTTTCCTCCTCCTCTTCCTCTTCTTCCTCTTCCTAATGTATCACAACCCTTTTCCCTTCCCCTCTCCTCTTCCCCTTTTTTCCTATGTTATCACAATCTTTTCCTACCCCTCTTCCTCTCCTCCTCCTCCCCTCATCCCCTCTTCCTCTTCCTCTTCCTCTCCTCTCCCTCCTCTTCCTCTTCCTCTTCCTCCTCCTCCTCCTCCTCTCCTCCTCCTCTTCCTCTTCCTCCTCCTCCTCCTCCTCCTCCTCTTCGAACCTATTCGAGCTTTCAACTCAAGTGACAACAAGAAATAATGGTTTAAAACTAAACGGTCAACGTTGCATCACTGATCTCCGTAAAAATTATTTCAATGTGAGAGTCGTTGATCGATGGAACAAGTTACCAGCAAATGTTGTCGAAGCCAGCACAATAACTACATTTAAAAACAGACTTGACGCGCACTGTAAAGTAAATGGGTTTTTATAGTGCCCTGCGAATTCATATTTAGTCCCCCGGATCGATTAGTTGTAGTGGTAGTGGTAGTTGTAGTTAGTATATTTCATACCCTATTTTTCTGCACTATGAAACTTCCATGTTCCTATCTTCTTTTAAGGACATGGTATCCTTTTCCAACTGTTTTCTTACAAGTAGTTGATAGTTAGTAGTATGTAGTTCAGCAGATACCCTCGTCATGGACCAATGGGTCTCCTGGTGTCTGTTATTCCTATGTAATCCTATGTAATCCTCCACCACCTCCTCCTCCTCCTCCTCCTCCTCCTCTTCTTCCTCCTCCTACTTCTCGTCATCACTGCAGGTAAAAGTTTCTCTACCTCACCTAAACATTAATTGGAAAGGCTAATTAAGATGGAATACTTTTTTTTTTTTTTTTTTGTTATTATTATTATTATTATTTTTTTTTTACCTCCATTGTATTTCCTGCAAACTCCTTTATTTTTATTTTTTATTTTTTTGCTTCCTTTAACTCCTACTTGTCTGTGTTTTCTTAGCTCTCTGCAAGTACAACGTGATGTAACCTCTCTTGAACAATAATGGGAAAGGTTTTAAGATGGATTCCTACCTGCACAATATTTCCGCATCCTTATTTTTTTTTTTTTTTTTTGCTTCCTATTTACTCCTACTTTTCTGGCTTCCTATTTACTCCTACTTTTCTGGCTTCCTATTTACTTCTACTTTTCTGGCTTCTTATTTACTCCTACTTTTCTGGCTTCTTATTTACTCCTACTTTTCTGGCTTCCTATTTACTCCTACTTATCTGGCTTCCTATTTACTCCTACTTTTCTGGCTTCCTATTTACTCCTACTTTTCTGGCTTCCTATTTACTCCTACTTTTCTGGCTCCCTATTTACTCCTACTTTTCTGGCTCCCTATTTACTCCTACTTTTCTGGCTTCCTATTTACTCCTACTTTTCTGGCTTCCTATTTACTCCTACTTTTCTGGCTTCCTATTTACTCCTACTTTTCTGGCTTCCTATTTACTCCTACTTTTCTGGCTTCCTATTTACTCCTACTTTTCTGGCTTCCTATTTACTCCTACTTTTCTGGGAGGGGTTTTTTGTTTTTGTTTTTTTGTTATCTATCCCTCCTTCCCTCCTTCAGACATGGGAGATATTGTTATTATTATTAGTTACCTTTTTTTCATCTTTTTTATTTATCCTTCTTTCCTTTACTTATTAATAGATTCATACTTTTTTTTTTTTTCATTTTATCTCTTTTTTTCATCATTATCACTCTAACTTATCTTCCTTATCTATCCTTCCTTCCTTCACTTATTAATAGATTCATCCTTTTTTATTTTTTTTATAATTTTATCTCTTTTTTTTCATCATTATCACTAACTTATCTTCCTTATCTATCCTTCCTTCCTTCACTTATTTATTCAATCTTATTTTCTTGATCTTTTTTATGTGTTATCATTATTAATCTTTCTATCTTATTATTTATCCTTCCTCCCTGCGCTGATTTCTATTCCTATTAATTTTTTTTTACCATAATTAAATTTTCTACTTTTTATTATTTCATTTCTTTATCTCTGTTATCTCTCCCTCCCTGCTACAGACCTGGCAGGACCCGCGTCTGAGGTGGCGTCTGGAGGACCACGAGGATGTGGGCCGCCTGGGCGTGGACCCTCAAGAGGTGTGGCGCCCAGACCTCACCATCACACCCCCGTGAGTCCCTACTACTTCCTTAACCCCTTCACTCATCCCCTTCATAGAAATCCCTTGAAAATCCATCCATCCCCTTCATCCCTTCATCCCCTTCTGCAGTAGTGATGATGAGTGGCTTTTTTTTATCATTCCCTTATTTTGTTACCTGTTATTGATTTTTTCTGTTACACCCTCATGAGCAGTGCATTTTTAACATGCTAACTGGGCGACCAAAATGTCTCCCAGTGATGAAAAACTGTCGCCCAGTACGAACAATTTTAAGCTACTGGGCGACAAGATATTATTTATTCATAAAATCTTTCCTGGATACAATGGTTCATCATATCTGTGTGTGCTAGATCAAGAAGTGCACTCTTATTACTGCATAGGATCTTTATTTATACACAACATACAAAAGGGTGAAGTTGATGTATCCAAAAAAACTATATTTTAACAGTTAGGCCTTTTACCTTTCTGGCTATCCAAAGAATGTCGCCCAGTAAGATTTGGTTAAAAAATGCACTGCTCATGAGTATTGCTTCCTAGAGAGAGAGAGAGAGAGAGAGAGAGAGAGAGAGAGAGAGAGAGAGAGAAAGAAAGAGAGAGAGAGAGAGAGAGAGAGAGAGAGGAGAGAGAGAGAGAGAGAGAGAGAGAGGGGAGAGAGAGAGGGGAGAGAGAGAGAGAGAGAGAGAGAGAGAGAGGAGAGAGAGAGAGAGAGAGAGAGAGAGAGAGAGAGAGAGAGAGAGGAGAGAGAGAGAGAGAGAAGAGAGAGAGCGAGCGAGCGAGCGAGCGAGAGAGAGAGAGGAGAGAGAGAGAGAGAGAGAGAGAGAGAGAGAGAGGAGAGAGAGAGCGAGGAGAGAAGAGAGAGAGAGAGAGAGAGGAGAGGAGAGAGAGAGGAGACGAGAAGAGACGAGAGAGACGAGAGAGAGAGAGAGACGGAGAGAGGAGAGAGAGAGAGCGCTTCCTAACCCCCTCTTCTGCAGTAGCGAGGATGAGTGGGTTTTTAGTCCTTTATTCTGCAGTAGTGACGACTCTACTTATCTTATCACTCTATTCTGTTACTTAGTCTTTCTTTTTTTCTTTTACCCCTCGTGAGTACTGCTTCGTCACCCCCTTCGGCAGTAGTGAGGATGAGTGGGTTTTTTTATCCCACTATTCTGATACCTGTTCTTGATTTTTTCTTTCCATCTTAATTTTATTTTTTAAGTTCGTTTTTTGTCTATCGATATCAAACTTTACTGTGTGTTTTTTCTATTTTATTTTTATTTTTATTCTCTCATTTTATCTTTTTTCTTCATCTTTTCTTAAATTTCGTCTTCTAATTTGCTAAGTTTCCTCTTCCTCCTTCTTTACCGTAGATAACAGTGAACTCGCCGCCTGCAGTGATGTCGCCAGCCGCCAAATATTACGAATTATAGCATCACTACTGATTTTTATGTGCCACTGAAGATGATACACAGTAGTTTATATCATGACTGTATAATCTACCCTGTTTCAGCGTTGTTTTATGCTTTGTAGCTGCAAGTATAGACGGTTTCAAACTTCGCTACGCGTTTTTCTTTCGGGCGACGACGACAGCGGTACGACACTCAATAAACACTAGATGGCGACTCTACTGTTGGTAGCCACATTGTAGATATTTTTGTAATTTGTTCATTTATAGCCATAATATGACACAGATGAAGACACAAAATGACACAGACTCTCCAGATAGCCCCTTCTAACTTTTCTGAAATCATGGATATAGAAATGTAAGTATTAACGCCACCAGACGTCTGTAAACAGAAAAAAAAGTTGTCCTGGCGACTTTACTGTTATCTACGGTACTTGATTTCATTGTTTCTATTCTCTTCTTAAATTTTCCTATTTTCTTCAGACTTCTTCTTGATTTCTATTATTTTTCTCAACTTTCTTTTTTCCTCATAACTATTTTTCTTAGTTTTCTTATCATTTCAATAATAACAATATTTTTCCCTCATAATGTAAAAAAAAAATCATCATCATCATCATCATCATCATCTACCTAACCCTCCTTCACCCCCTCCGTCAGGCTAAGCAGCGTCTCCCCCCACTCACACATGCCCGCCCTTGTCTACCCCGACGGCGAGGTCCTCTTCGTGCCCCCCGTGGCCCTCCCGTTGGCCTGCCTGCTGGACCTCACCTACTGGCCTTACGACGTGCTCAGGTGCTCCTTCAAGGCCGGCTCCTGGGTGCATCACGGCCACATGCTCAACGTTACACTAGCTGAAAACGCTCTTAAGGTTGGTCGTCAAGATTTTATTTAGTATCCCTTAAAATTTATTCGTTTTCTTTGTTACTTACTCCATAAAAGAAAATGTATGCTCTAGGTATACTATTTTATTTTTTTATTTTATTTTATAGAGGGAATAAGTTGTGGTTTTGTGTTTTGTATGGTTATGAGAGTACATGATAGCGTTCTTATATGGTGAATGGTATTTGTTTATGGGTATTATTTATGATAGGAGGAGGAAAAGGAGACAGGAATTAATAGGAGAAGGAGGAGGAAGATGAGGCCGAGAAGGTTAAGTTATGATGATGATGTCAAGAGGAGTAAGAGGAAGAGGCAAATAAATGAAAAAGTAGTTGAAGATAATATATGGTAAACAAATAATAATAAGACGAAGAAGAGAAGAATAAAAAAATGGATGGAGTAATTAAAACACCATAAATTATCGTTCGGAACAATGAAAAACTACACAGAAACACACACACACACACACACACATTTTTACCGCACACATACACGTAACGGATAAAATAAAAAATCATAATCAAAACTCAAAATAATAGCTAATAAATGATAAAAACTTACTATTATCTGTGTCGTGAGAGGAATGAAGTTAATCAGCCAGCTAGCCAGCCAGCCACAGACAGACAGTTAGCCAGCCAGCCAGCCAGCCAGACAGACAGACAGACAGTTAGCCAGCCAGCCAGCCAGACAGACAGTTAGCCAGCCAGCCAGCCAGCCAGCCAGACAGACAGACAGTTAGCCAGCCAGCCAGCCAGACAGCCAGCCCCAGCCAGCCAGACAGCAGACAGTTAGCAGCCAGCAGCCAGCCAGCAGACAGTTAGTCAGTCAGTCAGTCAATCATATCAAATCGAAGCACAAACAACACTTTACACTAATTTCATCCATATTTTCAAACTTGCACTAATGGACGAGTATGGGAAATCACTTTAAAATAAGCAACGTCAAGCATATTGAGTCGATACATAAAAGTAAACATTGTATGCGTATAACCAGAACCACTTTTCGATGTCAACAAATAACTGCGCGTTGTAACTGGGTACTTAAAATTAATACACTTCTTTTCGTGTCAAATACCTCAATAGCACTTATAATCGTTAACTGAATGGTGTATTATAACGTCCTTTATATTAGTAGCTTAGATTCACGTGTAAATAATCTAATTAAAACGTTTAGGAGCTTGTAAACGCCGAGTAAACACATGGTACACGCACTCGTCACGGATGGCGGGGGAAGACTGACCTTGGAATGCTTTGGGACGCTGCTATTGGCTGCCTGATCCTCCCCTCCACCAATCACAAGCCAGGGTTCGGTAACCAGCGCCGTACCAGAGGTGATTTGATATTATCTCTACCCTATTAGGAGTTCTATAAGGGAAGAGTTGGCAAGATTGTTAACTAAAAGGAGACGAAGTTGAAGAAGACCTATGAAGCGATACTAAGCCAGATATTCGATACATATAAAGCTACAGCTAAGATATTCGGTGTTAAATCGGTGTTTACTATAGTATATTTACAAGCTCTTAAACGCTTTAATTATAATATTTACACGTGACTATAAGCTGCTAATATGAAAGGACGTTATAATACACCATTCAGTCAAAGGTTACAAGAAGAGGAAGAAGAATCACATGCAATAAGAACTGTAGCACATAAGTAATACGTAAATTGATATTCCTGAAGCGAGAAATATATGAAGAATTGATGTGAATTACTATGTTGAAGGTTACGTTATCAAATCAGGTTGTAATTTCAACGATTAGAGGTAAGATCGTTACTCGCTAATTATAAAGGTAAAGTAAAGTACAGATGGTGGCATACGTTATGATACGCGTGGCCTCGGTGCTCATCTCCGTCGCATTAGCCTTTGACCATGTGGTGGGTGACAACGCGTTACCCCGGGACACAGGGCTAGTGTGACATCCGGGTTACCACAGTTACCTTCCCCAGGCTTTTCCCAGGTACCCATTTATCAACCATACCCGAAAGGAAGGATGAACAGCTGAGTGGGCTGGGCGCTTCAATAACAGCGCAAGTCAAATAACACTCCAACGACAATATAACAATAGTTAAGGAACATGAAATAACATCAAAATTTCTTCCAGTTTCTAAAGCCGTCTACAGAACAAGAGCGAAAAAAGAAGAAGAGGAGGAAGACTTAAAATAAACAAATCGAATATAAAAAATAACGTCAAATATCTTCCAGTAGTCTTCCAGCCGTCGACAGAACAAGAGGAGGAGGAAGAGGAGGAGGAGGAGGAGGAGGAGGAGGAGGAGGAGGAGGAGGAGGAGGAGGACAAGAAATAACATCAAAATATCTTCATAACATAACCTAACAAAATATAAAAAGTAAAAAGATAGAAATATAAAAAGTAAAATAACGTCAAATATCTTCCAGTTTCTAAGCGTTACAAACAAGAAAGGAGAGGAGGAAGGAGGGAGGCTGGGATAGGAGAGCGAAGAGGAAGGAGGACGACTCAGGAGGAGAGAGAGAGACAAGCAAGCGCAACACTATAAATAACTTCAAAATATCTTCCAGTTTCTACAGCCGTCTACAGAACAAGAGGAAGAGAAGGAAGAGAGAGATGACCGGAAAAATAAACAGCCAATTTCTTCAGTTCTACAGCCGTCTACAAACAAAGGAGAGGAACAGCAAGACAGCCCAGCAGCACTATCAGCTGTCAGGTCTGTTCGTAACCTACGCAACAACGCAGATAGTACCCTGCTGCAGCGAGCCCCAGGTGACGCTGTTGGTGTACGTGAGGGGAGAGGGAGGTCAGCCCCGCATCACCGGATTCAAACACCCGGAAAATTAGTACTTATAAACAGGGAAGAAAGAAGGAAATAGAAAAATAAAAAGGGAAATAGGAAAATAAAGAAGGTGAAAGAGGATAAAGACAAGAGTAATTAGAGGAATTAAAGGGGACAAGAAAAAAAGAAGGGGAAAGGAGGAAAGAGAAGAGGGGAAAGGAGGAAGAAAGAAGGAAAGGAGGACAGAAAAACAAGAGAATAAAGAAAGAAGGGGAAAGGAGGGAAAGAAGAAGGGGAAGAGGAAGAAAGAAAGAGGGAAGGAGGGAAAGAAAGAAGGGAAGAAGGAAAATAAAAGAAGGGGAAGGAGGAAAAGAAAAGAGGGAAAGGAGGGAAGAAAGAAGGGAAAGAGGAAAGAAAGAAATAAGGGGAAATTGATGAAAGGAAAGAATAAGCGAAGGCAGGGAAAGAAAGAAGGGGAAAGGAGGGAAAGAAAAGGGGAAAGGAGGAAAGAAGAAGGGAAAGGAGGAAGAAGAAGGGAAAAGAAGGAAAGAAAGAAAGGAAGGAGGGAAAGAAAGAAGGGGAAATGAGGGAAAGAAATAAAGAAGGGGAAAGGAGGGAAAGAAAGAAGGGGAAAGGAGGGAAAGAAATAAAGAAGGGGAAAGGAGGGAAAGAAATAAAGAAGGGGAAAGGAGGAAAGAAAAAAGGGAAAATGGAAAGAAGAATAGGGGAAAGAGGGAAAGAAATAAGGGGAAAGGAGGGAAAGAAAAAGGGGAAAGGAGGGAAAGAAATAAGGGGAAAGGAGGGAAAGAAAGAAATAAGGGGAAATGAGGGAAAGAAAGAAATAAGGGGAAAGGAGGGAAAGAAAGAAGGGGAAAGGAGGGAAAGAAATAAGGGGAAAGAAGGGAAAGAAAGAAAGAAGGGGAAAGAAGGAAAGAAAGAAAGAAGGGGAAAGGAGGGAAAGAATAAAGAAGGGGAAAGGAGGGAAAGAAAGAAAGAAGGGTAATTAGAGGAAACTAAAGGAGGGAGAAGGGAAAGAAAGAAAGGAGAAAAGAGGGGAGAAAAATGGGGAAGTGGATTAATAGAAAGAGATCACCTGGCTACTGAAAACACCTGTGCTGTGGGAGTAATTAACCCTTGAGGCACAGAACGTAATTGCCATGGTAATTTGACTACCATAAGACGATTTTTAGTGAATAAGCAATATTTTATAGATATGACCTGTTTAGTATCCTTGTCCACTAACTAAATTGGTATATTCAGTTACTTTTCGTATTTTTATGGCTCGACAACATCTGATTTTTTATAGCAAAGGATAGATCTGGGCGTGAAGGGTATGATATACCAAATATACTAGTGGTGGACGATAGCTACTAAACAAGTCGTATCTATAAAATATTGTTTATATTCATTGACAATTGTCTAATGGTAGCCAAAGTACCATGAAAATTACGTTCTGGGACTCAAGGGGTTAAAAGTCTTGGTTGGATTAACGTTTTTTTTTTTTTTTTACAATTCTCTTGTTTTTTTTTTTTTTTTTTTTTTGTGTGTGTTTTTTTTTTTTCGATCTTAATTTTTTTCGTAGTTTCCCTGTTGATTAATTTTATTTAACTTGTCTGCGTATTTTGTTTTACGGTTGACAGCTTTTTTCTTACTTTTCTCGCGTTTATTTTTTTCGTTGGTTATGAACTTACTACTACTTCTACTACCACTACTACCACTACTACTACTACTACTACTACTACTACTACTACTACTACTACTACTACTACAACCACTACCACCACTACTATTACTACTACTTCTACCTCCATTTCTACCACTATTACTACTACTACCACCGCAACCACTCCCACCACCACCACCACTACCACCACTTCTACAACCACCACAACCACTATCACTACTACTACTACTACTACCACCACTACTACCACTACTTCTACATCCCCTCATCAGGCCTGTGTGTGATGGCCTGTCTGGTGTTCCTGCTGCCCCCTAGCGGTAGTGAGAAGGTGGTGTTCGGCGGCGTGTGTGTGCTCCTCAACATACTCTTCCTGGGCTTCGCTGCCACCGTTGTGTACAAGGACCCCATGCACACACCTCTCATTGGTTAATTATTGTTATTGTTATTTA
>JACEEZ010024462.1:15900-25900 GCA_016584305.1 Chionoecetes opilio | reverse complement strand
GTAAGTAGGATACCTTTCATATTATCCTATACACACACACACAAAACACACACACACACACACACACACACACACACACACACACACACACACACACACACACAGCACTAAGGAAGCTAAATATAAAAAAATGTTGATATGGAGACGGGGCCATACGAGTGTAGCTCAGGCCCTGGGAAATACAACTAGGTAAATACACACACACACACACACACACACACACACACACACACACACACACACACACACACACACACACACACACACACAACACGACTACACACACACAACGCACACGCTCACCACACACACACACACACACACACACACACACACACACACACACACACACACACACACACCACACACACACAAGAACTACATAATGAAAAAAGGTTGAATGTATCTGATGGTAAAATCCCCACCAAATAAATGGTGAAAATGGTTAATGGTAAAAATACATCAATGGATAATGGTTAACTAATGGGAGTCGATTAATAGAGAGTGTCCCCATTAACCCTTATCCACGCCATTATCTTTGACACACGACTATAAATTTGGTAACCGAAAAAAAAAAATACAGCAAAAAAAAAAATGTATATATATAAATTTACAGACAGCAAAAAAATAAATAAAATAATAATACTACATATACATAAACTTAAATATTTTCAAAACCCTTATGTAAATTATCTTTTTTCTCACTCTCTCTCTCTCTCTCTCTCTCTCTCTCTCTCTCTCTCTCTCTCTCTCTCTCTCTCTCTCTCTCTCTCTCTCTCTCTCTCTCTCTTCTCTCTCTCTCTCTTCTCTCTTCTCCTCTCTCTCTCTCTCTCTCTCTCTCTCTCTCTCTCTCTCTCTCTCTCTCTCTCTCTCTCTCTCTCTCTCTCTCTCTCTCTCTCTCCTCTCTCTCTCTCTCTCTCTCTCTCTCTCTCTCTCTCTCTCTCTCTCTCTCTCTCCTCTCTCTCTCTCTCTCCTCTCTCTCTCTCTCTCTCTCTCTTTTAGTTTGTCCGGATAAAGTTGTAAAATAGTTAAGTTTGATTGACGTGTCTGTGTGTGTGTGTGACTCTCTCTCTCTCTCTCTCTCTCTCTCTCTCTCTCTCTCTCTCTCTCTCTCTCTCTCTCGTCTCTCTCTCTCTCTCTCTCTCTCTCTCTCCTCTCGCTTTAATCTATAGTCAATCAGTATTTCATCGCAAATCAATATAGCGCATTGTACGATTTGACACACACACACACACACACACACACAACACACACACACACTCACCTAGTACATAAACTAGTGAAATTCCTACTATAATATACTACCAGAATTGGACAAATAGTGATGAACGATAGCGATGAAAAATAAGGTTAAATTGATAATGATTAGTAAGTATGCATGAAAGATGAACGTGGTGAAATAACACTTGAAATGTCTATATAGATTGTAGTAGTACCGTAGACAACACTAAAGTCGCCAGGACAATGTTTCTTTTCGATGTACAGGCGTGTGGTGGCGTTCATACTTGAATTTCTACATCCGTGATTTCAGGACAGTTAGAAGGGGCTATCTGGAGAGTCTGTGTCATTTTGTGTCTTCATCTGTGTCATATATATGGCTATAAATGAACAAATTACAAAAATATCACCCGAGTGGCGACCTTGGTAACGGCTACACTAAGGTCGCCAGCTAGTGTTTACGTCCTCCCGCCCGAAAGGTGATGAGCTGCCGTCGTCGTCGCGCGAAAAAAAAAACGAGTTGCGAAATTTGAAACCGTCTATACTTGCAGATACAAATCATAAAACAACGCTGAAACAGGGTAGATTATACAGTCATGATATAAACTACTGTGTATCATCTTCAGTGGCACATACACAGCAGTAGTAATGCTATAATTCGTAACATATGGCGGCTGGCGACATTACGGCAGGTGGCGACTAAAGTGTTATCTACGGTAATGGATTTTGTAGATTTGAATACTACCAGGTAACAACTCTCGTGTTCAAGTAGAGATTCATAAACACACGTGCCAGCACTTAATAAAACCTGTTTCATCTGGAAAATCTAAAATGCAATAACGGCCTCAGAATTCCGCAACAAAATATTTCTACATTCCTATAAGGGGGAGTTCCCAGGCCATTACTAAACCAGCACTTTGTAAACCGGTAACATCTGGAAAAAAGAAACACGCAAAAACATAAGACTTAACCCCTTCACACCCACATCTTTTCTTTGCTATAAAAAAAATCGTATGTTGTTAGCCATAAAATTACGAAAAGTCACTGAATATACCAAATGAGTTAGTGGATAAGGATACTAAACCGGTCATAGCTTATGTTCACTAGAAATCGTCTAATGGTACCCAAATTACAATGGAAATTACGCTCTGGGTCTCAAGGGGTTAACAACAACACATAAGAAAAGAAAAGAAGGAAGCTACAAGAGGCCGCAGACGAGGCACTAGTATTACACAGCAAAATATTCCTACATTGCAGTTAAAAAAGGAAGGAGATACAAAATACGAGACTCAGGTGAACAAGAGGGGAGAGAGAGGGGAGAGAAGAGAGAGATGAGAGAGAGAGGGAGAGGAGAGGGAGGGGAGGAGAGAGAGAGAGAGAGAGAGAGAGAGGGGGGAGAGAAAAGAGAGAGAGAGGAGAGAAAAGAGGGGGGGAGGGGAGAGAGATGAAGAGAGAGAGGAGGAGAGAGAGGGGAGAGAGAGAGAGAGAGGAGAGAGAGGGGAGAGAGAGAGAGGGGAGAGAAAATACAGGGAAATAGACAAACAGACAGAGAGAGAGAGAAGACGAATAGACAGACAGACAGAGAGACAAACAGAGAGAAAAAAAAGAATAGACAGAGAGACCAGACAGAGACACAGAGATGAAAATGAAGAATAGACAGACAGACAGAGACAGACAGAGAGAGAGAGAGAAAGACGAATAGACAGAGACATTCAGAGACACAGAGAGACTAACCTATGAAAAGATGTAAACAGAGGGAAGTGAAGTGGGAAAAAAATTAAGAATAGGAGAAAAAACAACAACCGAGAGGCACAGGTACATAATAAAGGGGGAGTTCCCAGGGCACCGCTACAGACGTCACCGCCGCGCCACACCTCCACCTCCACACACACGCGGCACTTTCACCGCCTGCCGCCCCGGGTGTGTGTGTGAGGCGGGACTTTGACCTCCTGGCTCTCCTAGACTTGCAGGGTTATAACGCATACCCGCCACACACACAGGCCAGTTACCCTGTTGCACGTTTGAAGGGTGGGTGTTGGTGTCTTGGTGTCTGTCTGTCTGTGTGTGTCTGTCTGTGTGGAGGGGTGTGTGTGTGTGTGTGTGTGTGTGTGTGTGTGTGTGTGTGTGTGTGTGTGTGTGTGTGTGTGTCATTCACCTAGGGTCTTGTTCACGCGAATCGGACTCCCGACCGCCAGTTTTACCCTCCCGGTGCGAACTTGGAGCTCATTATTACCGATCTTTGGGTAATGTTGGGACCTCACACACCACAACCCCCCATCTCCTTGCTCAAGGGGGACGGTAGTGTGTGTGTGTGTGTGTGTGTGTGTGTGTGTGTGTGTGTGTGTGTGTGTGTGTGTTACATAGAAAACACGTATATATATGTACGTATATCTATTAATTAAGATGGTTAGGTAATAATCGCTTCTCTGAATACCTATAGACCACACCTTTGACCCTATCTTATCTTGCTTGCAGGGAATATAAGATAACTAACGAGGAAAAGAAAGCAAGAAGAACAGTTAGAAAGTTAGAAAACGAAAGAAAGAGTTCGAAAGGAAAAAATTAGAAAAGAGAAGAAGAAGAAGAAAGAAGGAAAGAAAAAAAGGAAGAAAGAAGAACAGTTAGAAAGTAAGAAAACGAAAGAAAGAGTTCGAAAGGAAAACATTAGAAAAGAGAAGAAGAAGAAGAAGAAAGAAGGAAGGAAAAAAAGGAAGAAAGAAGAACAGAATAAAAAAGAAAAAAGTGAGAGAAAGAAAGAAAGAGCTCGAAGGCAAAATAAATAGTTCCTGTCAACAACTTGGCATATAAATTTGGAATACAGCTTTTATTTATCTGATCTTGTTTGCAGAGAATAAGAAAACTAATAAGAGAAAGGAAGAAAGAAGAAAGCAAAGAAAATAGTGAGAGAACGAAGAAAGAACCTGCAGAGAAAAAAAATACGTTCCTGTCAACAACTTGGAGTAAAAAACAAGGGAATAAAACACGGAGAGGATGGCTGTCAACAAGGCGCCCCTCCACTGCTACATCCTCCTTGCCCTCTGCCTCCTCCTCCCTCCCCCTGCCCTTACTGGTACGTCCCTGCCCGTCCATCAACAACACTATAGTCGCCACTGCACTAATGTCGCCAGGTGTCATATACATAATACGAATTTTAGCATCACTATTAACTTGTATGTGCCATGAAGACAGGTACATAAT
Source organism: Chionoecetes opilio (assembly GCA_016584305.1). Taxonomy (NCBI): domain Eukaryota; kingdom Metazoa; phylum Arthropoda; class Malacostraca; order Decapoda; family Majidae; genus Chionoecetes; species Chionoecetes opilio. The sequence continues at coordinate 21,484 of JACEEZ010024462.1, read as the reverse complement.
ATAAATACTATGCATGCCTCTTCAGTGGCACATACAAGGCTGTAGTGATGCTAAAATTTGTAATATTTATGGCGCCCGGCGACTTAGTGAGTGGCGATATAGTGTTTTTTGAGGTAAAAGTAGTACAAAATAAATGAAAATTTGAAATATCTGAAAATCTATAGGGTTAAATATGACTGAATTAGTGTGTGTGTGTGTGTGTGTGTGGGGGTGTGTGTTGGTGTGTGTGTTGTGTGTGTGTGTGTGTGGTTTGGTGTGGGGGTTTTTGTGTGTGTGTGTGTGGTGTGTGTTTTGTGTGTGGGGTGTGTGGTTGTGTGTGTGGTGTGTGTGTGTGGTGGTTGGGGTGGTGTGTGTGTGGGGGGAGGGGGGGGAGAGAGAGGAGGGGAGAGAGAGGAGGAGGGAGAGAGAGAAGAGAGAGAGAGAGAGAGAGGAGAGAGGAGAGGGGAGGAGGAGAGAGAGAGAAGAGAGGAGGGGAGAGAGAGAAGAGAGAGAAGAGAGGGAAAAGAGGAAAAGGGGAAAAGAGAAAGAAAAGAAGAAGCCAAAAAAATAAAAACCCCAAAAAAAAAAATTAAAAAAAAATAAAAAAATAAAAAAAAATTAAAAAAATAAAACAAAAAAAAGGGAAAAAAAAAAAAATGGGGGAAAAAAAAAAAAAGGGGGGGGAATGGGGGAAAGAAAAAATTTGGATAGGGAAAAAAAACAAAACGGGAAAAAGGGGGCGGGGGAAGGGGGGGGTTTTAAAGAAGTAAAAACGGGGGGAAAAAAAAAAGGGGGGAGGAGAAAAAGGAGGGGAGAGAGAGAGGGAAAAAGGGAGAGAGAGAGAGAGGAGGGGGGAAAAAAAAAAAAAAAGAAAGAAGAAGCGGGACAGAAAAAAAAGAAAAAAAGAAAGAAAAAAAAAAAAAAAAAAAAAATAAAAAAAAAAATATTAAAAAATAATAATTAAAAAAAAAAAAAAAAATAAAATAAAAAAAAAAATAAAAAATAAAAAAAAAAAAAAAAAAAAAAAAATAAAAAAATAATAAAATAAAAATAAAAAATAAAAAAAATTTAAATAAAAAATTAAAAAATTTTTTTAAAAATTTTTTTTTTTTTTTTTTTAAAATTTTTAATTTTTTTTTTTTTCCCGAACCTCCCCCTTCCCCGCCCCTCCTTTTTCCCCCTTTTTCCCCCTTTTTCCCCCCCCCCCTTCCCCCCCCCCTTTCCCTCCCCCCCCCCCCCTTTCCCTTTCCTCCCCATTCCTGGTCTCCCCTTTCGCCTCACTTCTCCCCCCCATTCGCCCCTTTCCCGCCCCCTTTTCTCCTTTTTTCCCCCCAAAAAAAAAAGGGGGGGGGGGGCCTTTTAAAAAAGAGGAAAAAAAACAAAAAAAAAAGGGGAAAAAAAAAAAAAAAAAAAGGGGAAGAAAAAAAAAAGGGAAAAAAAAAGGGGAAAAAAAGGGGAGGGGGGGAAAAAAGGGGGGGGGAGAAAGGGGGGGGGGGGGGGTTTTTTTTTTTTTTCCCCCCCCCCCGGGGGGCCCCCCCGGGGGGGGGGGGAAAAAAAAAAAAAAGGGGGGGGAAAAAAAAAGGGGGGGGAAATAAAAAGGGGGGGGTTTTTTTTTGGGGGGGGGGGGGTTTTTTTTTTTTTTTTTTTTTTTTTAAATTTTTTTTTTTAATTTTTTTTTTTTTTCCCTTTTTTTTTTTTCTCCTTTCCTCCCCCCCTCTCCTTTTTTTCTCTTTTTTTTTTCCTTCTCTTTCTTTTTCCTTTCCCCCCTTTTTTTTCCCCTTTTCCTCCTTTCCCCCTTTTTTTTCTTAAATTTTTTAATTCTTTTTTCTTCTTTTAAAACTTTCCTTCTTTAAATTTTTTAAACTTTTTTTTATCTTTTTTTTTTTTTTTTTTTTTTTTTATTTTTTTTTTTAAAATTTTTAAAAACAAACTTAAATTTTCTCCTTTTTTAAATAATTCTTCCATTTATTGCCCCATCCATTTTTTTTTTTTTTCTATTTTTTTTTTTTTTTTCTTTTTTTTTTTTTTTTTTTTTTTTTTTTTATTACTATTTTTTTTTTTATCTTTCATATTTTTTTTTTCCCTTTAACAATCTTTTTTTTTATTTTTTTTTTTTTTTTTTATTTTCCTATTTTTTTTTTTTTTTCTTTCTTATTCTTTTTTCTATTTTTTTCTATTATTTTTTTTTTTTTAAATTTTTTTTTTTTTTTTTTTCTTATTATTTATCTTACCTATTTTCGTCGCTATTTATCAATTCTCTTGGACATCTATCTTTATCTATCTATCAATTCATCTATTTATCCATATTTTTATGTCCCTCTATTTACTATTTATTTATGCATTACTTTTTTACGTATTTAAGATATTTATGATGGAAGGAATATGTATGTTATTGATAAGAGTTGTATGGGTATGTGTGATAAGTCTGTTCAGGGACTGTTGAGTAATAATAAAGATCGAATGAATAATGTGTATTTATGAAGAGATTATTAAAGTAAATAACACACAACACACACAAACAAACACACACAACACACACACACACACACACATACACACAACACACACACACAACACCACACAACCACACACACACACACCACACACACACACACACACACACACCACACACACACACACACACACACAAAAAACGGGGAATCCGTAGGTTTGTTGTAGTGTATGGCTAGCACGCTCGGGACACAAAAAGAGGAAATACCGGTGTTCGATCACGGGCGCGCGGCGTGGCGAAGACAGCCGGGCGGTCTTCTTTAAAACCCGAGCCCCTGCCACCAGCAGTGAATGGGACCGGGTGATTAGCCGGGGGTTGGTGACCCGCCCTCCCGGGGGTGGTGGTTTGGCAACACTAAAGATGAAGAGAAAAAATAAATGTTGAAATGGAGGACGGGGCCATACGAGCATTGCTTGGCTGTAAATATACAAATAGATGAATACACAAACACACACACACACACACACACACACACACACACACAACACACACACACACACATACACACACACACACGGTGATATTTCAAGGTTATGTAATATTTTGCTTCAAACTTTTTTCTGTAAGGGGAGAGACAAAGAGTGGGTCAATACGAGGTCTCTCTCTCTCTCTCTCTCTCTCTCTCTCTCTCTCTCTCTCTCTCTCTCTCTCTCTCTCTCTCTCTCTCTCTCTCTCTCTCCTCTCTCTCTCTCTCTCTCTCTCTCTCTTTTTCACGTCATAATGTAGCCTATTGTGTGTTACAAATTAATTTATTTTCCTAGTTTATTTGACAGCCCTTGATTTATATACACGCGGGGAAAAAAATGAAAAAAATATAGCTATAATATGTTAGCCTAGGTAGCGTCACATCTAAAAACTCCGGCAAAATATTTATAGAATATAGATATAGAATATCCCAAATATCGAAAAAAAGGAGGTTAAATAATTATGAATCAACAACTTTCCTCAGTCTACCATTATATTATTGTATAAAATAATGCCATGTCACACGGACATTTTTTCCGGCATCTTTTGGTATTTTGCTACCCAAAGATGCCCGTAGTGGTGGCAAAAAAATGCGCCTTCGTCACACGGCGTTTCGGCTACGAGCATCTTGTACTGGCATCTTCCCTGACCCGCGACCAAAACAAACATTAACATCGTGCAAGAACACTTCAATCGTATTCAATGTAATCGTATTCTTCAATTCAAGACTTATGAATCGTGCAAGAAGATGCTCGTAGCCGAGACGCCGTGTGACGAAAACGCATTTTTTTGCCACCACTACGAGCATCTTTTGGTGGCAAAATACCAAAAGATGCCGGAAAAAGTGTCCGTGTGACGCGGCATTAAGAAAAGAAAACTACGTAAGTTTTTTGTTCTTTTCGGGCCTCCAGCAGGGAGGACCACGGGCTGCTAGCTTGACCCCGTCAGAGAGATGCTTTGAAAAAAGAGAGGAGAGTGTTCGTGCTGCTGGCGTGCGGTGCGGCACGAGGACTGGCTTGTCCATCCTGACGAGGAGTGCGGGGTAGAAAGGGGCACTCGGCACTTAACTTTACTGTCAACAGATGGCGTGGTTACTGTTTGTTTACCTTCCGTCCGTCAGTCAGTGTCTGTCTGTGTGCGTGTGTGCGTGTGCAGTGTCCCGCATCCCTACTTCCACTCCTACAGGAAACATAACTACAGTGCTGAAAAGAAGCTAACACAACACGGCATAAGGAGAGGAAGTAAGTAAGTAATAAGTGTGAGCATAAGTAAGACAAAGGAAGTTGATAAGGAAGCAATTAGGTAAGGTTATTTGCGTGGAGTAGGAGGAAGAGAGGAAGAGGAAGGGAAGGAAGTAGGAGGAGGAAGAGAGGAAGAGGAAGGAAAGGAAGTAGGAGGAGGAAGAGAGGAAGAGGAAGGAAAGGAAGTAGGAGGAGGAAGAGAGGAAGAGGAAGGAAAGGAAGTAGGAGGAGGAAGAGAGGAAGAGGAAGGAAAGGAAGTAGGAGGAGGAAGAGCAAGGAAAGGAAGGAAGATAGGCGGAGACAAAACTAAGAAATAGGAAGTTACAAAGGAAACAATAACATTTAGGTAAGATATAATTTGTAAGGAGGAGGAAGAGATAGGACAGAAAGGAAGGGTTTTCGTGATACAAGGTTGGATTACAATTACCTAGACATCACAGGTTATAATCAAGGCTATTTTTCCCCCACGAGTCCTTAGCAGTAATGCAAGTCAAGCTCCATCACAGAGGCACGCCATATCGTGTTCCAACTCAATCTTTCTGTTCTTATTTTTGTTTTTCTGATTGTTTGCGTGTCTGTGTGTGCGTGTGTGAGGAGGGAAAGAGAGAGTGTGTGTGTGTATGTGTGTGTGTGTGTCTCCCTCTTTCTCTTTCTCTCTCTCTTTATTTTGTTGATATATATGGATTTAAGGCTCGTAAAATATGACTGGTCTGTATTTTTGTGTGATTTCTCTTACATATTGAAAGGGAAGACGATGTTTGCTTTGACTATGTGGTTTTATGTTCCGTAACCTATTGTTTTTGGGTACAATAACTCTCTCTCTCTCTCTCTCTCTCTCTCTCTCTCTCTCTCTCTCTCTCTCTCTCTCTCTCTCTCTCTCTCTCTCTCTCTCTCTCTGGACAAATGTGCTCCCTTTGTAACCAAGGAAGTTAAAAGACCTTTAGCACCTTGGCTTAATGACGACTTGCGTCTGGCCATGAAGAAACGTGATGATACTCGCAGTAAGTTGAGGAGAGACAGGTCTAACATTTCTTTGCAACAAAAGTACACTAACGAAAAGAAAGCAATTAAGTCTCGTATTGCTACAGCTAAAAAGGAATATTATGTCAATAAATTCTATGATTCTAAAGGTAAATTTATCTAGTATATGGAATCTTATTTAAAAAATTATCCCTACAAAGAAGTGTGGCTCTGAATCATTTGAATTCGAAAATGTAAGTGAGAAGGCCGAATGTTTAATAATTTCTTTGCAAATGTAGAAAGACAACTTATGATCAACACACAACTTTACGAAAATCACTTATCTTCGTGGACCTCTGATTACGAGTTAATAGAGGAGTGAAAACATTAATTTTAGACCCAACGTGGCCAATACTGATATTCCCAA
>JACEEZ010024462.1:0-10292 GCA_016584305.1 Chionoecetes opilio | reverse complement strand
CTCTTCTAAATAATATCTCTAAATATCTCTCCCTAAATATCTCTCTCTAAATATCTCTTTCTCTAAATATTTTTCTCTAAATATCTCTCTAAATATCTCTCTCTAAATATCTCTCTAAATATCTCTCTCTAAATATATCTCTAAATATCTCTTTCTCTAAATATCTTTCTCAAAATATCTCTCGCTAAATATCTCTCTAAATATCTCTCTTTAAATATCTCTCTCTAAATATCTCTTTCTCTAAATATCTCTCTAAATATCTCTCTCTAAATATCTCTCCAAATATCTCTCTCTAAATATCTCTCTAAATATCTCTCTCTAAATATCTTTTTCTCTAAATATCTCTCGCTAAATATCTCTCTAAATATCTCTCTCTAAATATCTCTCTAAATATCTCTTTCTCTAAATATCTCTCTAGGTAAATATCTCGTTAAACATATTTCTCTAAATATATCTCTAAATATCTCTCTAAATATCTCTCTAAATATCTCTCTGAATATCTGTTTCTCTAAATATCTCAATATATCTCTCTAAATATATATTTCTCTAAATATCTCTTTATATATATAATTCTCTAAATATATATATATATAATATTATATATATATATATAATATATATATATATATATTGTATATCTCAGCCCATCAGGGTGCAAGGTTGGTATAGACGTGAGTTCGCAATGTTGCAGCGTCCCTGTGCATTCGGTCGCGGTTCGCGTCCGCCCTGTTAATGCTGACGTGCGGCGCTTTGTATAGTCAATACCTTGCCTAGTTCGGTAACTTGCAAAGTGTCTAGATAGGATGAAAATCTTATATTATTCTTCTCTCTCTCTCTCTCTGTCTCTCTCTCTATTCTCATCTCTCTCATAACTCTCTCTCTCTCTCTCTCTCTTTAATTTTATCAAATGTCTGGACAAATGTGCTTCTTTGTAACCAAGGAAGTTTAAAGACCTTTGCACCTTGGCTATGATTGATTTGCGTATGGCATGACAAGAAACGTGATGATACTCGCAGTAAGTTGAGGAGAGACAGGTCTAACATTTCTTTGCAACAAAAGTAACCACTAACGAAAAGAAAGCAATTTAAGTCTCGTATTGCTATCAACTAAAAAGGAATATTATGTCAATAAATTCTATGATTTCTAAAGGTAATTCAGCTACTATATGGAATCTTATTAAAGAATTAGTCCACTACAAAAGAAGTGTGGCTCTGAAATCATTTGAATTCGAAAATATAAGTGAAAGGCTGAATGTTTTAATCATTTCTTTGCAAAGTAGGAAAGACAACTTATGATCAAACACAACAGGACTTTACAGAAAAATCACTTATCTTCGTGACCTTGATTTACAGAGTGTAATAGAGGGAGTGAAAATGGAATTTAAGACCTAAACCACGTGGACACTATACTGTGATATTAACATAAAAAGTCTGGAAGATACTCGTTCTGTGGGCTCAGATGGCTATCGCTTAAGTCATCAAGGATGCTTATGTATTATTGGCTTTTACCCCCTAAACTGCATACATCAATACTTCTACGTTACCGGGTATTTCCCATGGCCTTGGGAAACATGCACATGGTCATCCCTTGTTTAAGAAAGGTGATTTCAACAAATGTGACTAAACTATCGCCCAATTTCTCTTTTACCAGTACTCTCTAAGATTTAGAAAAAAGGTATTCTAGTCAGCTTAACTTCTTAAAAGATAACAAGTATCTCTCAACTGCCAGCATGGTTTTAGGACCTAATCTTTCTACCGAGTCTGCTCCTAACTTGTGGATAACTGATAAAAATATATAACAATTGATAATAAGACAAGTAGCATTGTAACAGTATGTGATTTATCAAAAAGCATTTGACAGTGTCAGCCACAGTATTCTCCTAAGAAAATGGTCTAACCTTAACATGATCTTCTGGCTAACAGCTATCTTTGTAACAAAAAGTCGTCTGTCAAGTTACAAAAAGTAATTCAAAAAAAGAAAATGTCAGCTAGGCGTCCCTCAAGGTTTCCATTCCTGGGCCCGTATTTATTCAATATTTATATCAATGACATGGCTAAACACTTCAATGACTGTACACTAGTCCAGTACGCTGAAGACACTCAGTTGTCATTCACAGTGGATCTCTCGAAAGTCCTATGCACCATCATTAAAGAAACGAAAGCAAACCCTTACGAAGGCAAAAGAATATTGTCTTAGTAATGGCTGATGGATCAATGCCAGTAAAAACACCCAAGTATATTCATTGGAAGCAAAACAGTTAATGTCACATGTACCTGAGAATACTATGATTAATTTGACGGACACCAGCGTCCGTCCAGCACACAGGTCCAAACATTTAGGTTTTATACGTGGAGATCGCTATTTATTTATTGACAAGCATATTAACGAGGTAAATAAAAAAGGTCATTGGGATGTTAATGTATATATTGCCGCATAAACTCAAAGATTTTGATAAAATCTAGCAGGAAAATTGTTGTCCAGTCACTTTATTGAGTGTCATATCAACTATATGCTACGCATTTGGGGTACCACCAAACTACTCTTTTACAGGACATACAAAAAAACTACAAAATTTTGCTGCCCAGAGTTTAGATAGGTGGTATAAGAAAATATGACATATTCTCCCCTGCCTTCAAAGCAACTAGGATGGCTCAGAAGTCAACAAAAAATATTCTTTATGTGAACATTGCCATGTATAAATCTCTGAAACGGCATGTATCCCGGACTGGGATACTCATTCCCCAACAGTCAACAGCACAAGTAGCATGGACGGAGACAACAAAGTAAACCTTGTTATTCTAGAGTTAATATAATTCACCGGTTGCTAAAATGTTTACACGTAAAAGTGGACCAAAAAAAATTGGAACTCCCTACAGCCAACGTTCACGAAGGCAAATACACTTTCGTATTTAAATCTAGATAGTCAACTATATTTTGCAACACCCAAAAATGGTTTTTAGTAGAGAGTTTTAGCAGATTCTACATATTATCTTTTATTGTAATTCTAGGTTTTACGCATTTTACTTGTCTTACTGAATTTTTTAGCAGATTTTTAGATTTTACTTTTATTGTAATTTTATGTTTTACTAAGCCGCAAAAAGCCGCCCTCCGGGAGAACTTTTTGGCTAGCTCGGCGGAGGGCTATTGGGGGCCTTCGGCCCACCACCTGGGTTTGGTGGGACTTCGGCCACCAACAAACAGGGGGGACTCTCCAGATAGGCCCCTTCTAACTTTCTTGAAATCATGGCTGTGAAAATGTATGTAATAAACGCAAAACCATTCACATCACCCCCAAACCATTCACTCACCATTACCATCACCCCCGACCCATTCACTCACCCATTACCATCACCCCCCCACACATTCACTCAATCCCATTACCCAACCCCCCACCCAGTCACTCACCCATTACCCATCACAAAACACCCATTAACTAACCCCATTTACCCATCACCCCCCACCTATTCCTCAACCCATCACCCATCACCCCCAACCCACACCCCATCACCCATTTCACCACCCATTCCCCATACCCACCTATTCACGCACCCATTCACCCCACCCCATTAACCATCACCCACCCATTCACTCACCATTACCCATCCCCTACATCAGGTTTCCCAATTCTCGCAACCCACTTTTTTTTCACAATCTCGCTTAAAGGCTACTAAAAAAAAAAAAAAAAAAAAAAGTGATCGGATCATCTCATAAGTGAGGTTTAAAACCTTCCCCTGTCAACCTGGTTTCCCAAAATGTGCAATATGATGGGAAATTCCGCCACGGGGAGCGGAACTATACCACACACACACACACACACACACCAACACACCACACACACACACAACACCACACACACACACACAACACACACACAAACACACACCACACACACACAACACAGACACACACACTTTCGCTTATATATTATAGACTAGAATTTTACTTGTTCTTAACTATACTGTTTAGCAAATTTTACATATATCTTTTATTGTAATCTATGTTTTACTCGAATTCTGCGGTTTGACTGGAAATTTATTTATTTTTACTCATTACTAGATTATTGGGACAATGCTCTACTGGAATTTGGTGCCGATATTATATGGTGTACACCGTTGGTCAGCTACACATAAACAGATGGGCGCCAGTGCTCAGGCTGAAACTAGTCGCCATTCGTGGCGATCTTCACCACGTCCTGAGAGTCACCCCTCCATGTCATTATACACACAGGACTTCAAAATCCTCTATCCAGGACCTCAGAGACCACAGCCAACCGGACAACAGTTACCTCCTCACTCCACTCTTTCTTCGGGCCCAGCGACTAGCTGCACGTGGCTGCAAAATCACCCCTCAATTGGGGTCCCCAGCATGTAGGCCTAGTGGCCAACGAAGCAGCTGACAGAGCTGCAAAATCAGCCGCTGCCTTCCCCAGCCCCACTACGGCTGTTTCTGCCCAGCCTCTCAAACTCTACTTAAAATAAAGTCTGCCTCGCACGCTTGTCCGCAGTAACACGAGGCCACAGTCGCACTGCATCACCCTCTGCCTCTGTTACGCTTCTGCCACAACTTACCACCCCTTCACCAAGGACCCATCCATCGCCCCACACCATACGGGACCGATACACCGTCTCTGCTCGAGTTTCCAGCTTTGAAGAATCCGCCAGGGCGCTGTGGGACATCACCTGTGATCATTGCCAGGTACTCATCCCCCTTTGCACTCCAAACACCACCTCCTGAAGTGCGAGGCAACCTCCCACCTCAGGGAAACGCTGCCACCTCACCCGCCAGACCGGACATCTAGGTGCCGCCGCGTGCTGCGCGGTAGTCAGATTGCCCCTCTGGCACACTCTCACCTCCACCGTTCGGGGAGTACACCCCCCCCTCCAAGGTAAGCTCCAAACCACTGCCTTGAATGCCATAATTCCACAGCGGGCTGCTATAGGCAGAGCTCGCGTCAACCACAGTGTGACAAAATATTAACAACAACAGAGAGACGAGAGAGGAGAGAGAGAGAGAGAGAGAGAGAGAGAGGAGAGAGAGAGAGAGAGAGAGAGAGAGAGAGAGAGAGAGCGAGAGAGAGAGAGAGAGAGAGAGAGAGAGACTAATTCATTCTAAATATCTCTCTTTAAATAACTCTTTCTTAAATATCTCACTTCTACTTATGGCATATGGATATGTGATTAAATTCATGAATAAACCATGTTCACAAGAAAATATAATTTCAGAACCAATGGTAACTGGCTTACCAATATTCCTTGATACTGATTAATGATAGAGTACACATAGGTTATTTTTTCTACGCAAATTTTGACTACAACTGCCTTTCAAAATGGTTATATTTAGAAAGCAGGTATTGTAAAAAGTAATTACATCATTTATCTGTATGCATAAGGATATACACATATAATTGCTATATGAGGAAGAAAAAACCAAGCTGAGTGCAGCTTTAAGGCTTTGGGACTATAGGCCGGTGCGCCGGTCCCGGTAGTTTCAATATGGCTGCCCGAAGGTCACACGCTCCGCGAGGAGATCGCCCCTCCAGTTCATATAGGCTCAGTGGTTCAAGGGGAGGAAGTGGGAAAGCTGGGAAGTGGCGTCTTGAGGGACGATCTTGAGATTTTTAAGGCGCCTTACGATGTGGTTGGTTGCATTACACTGGTTAACAGCAAAAAAATCGTCAGGGGTTTCTCAGTTGTTTAGACTATTTAGGTGTTTCTGAGTCCGAATATCACATTGATTTTGCTCTATCAGGTCAACTTTTGAGATACAGCCATAGGCCTACCTGACGAGATATTACATATGCTATATCAGGGGTTTTGAGTTCAATCATATTTTTCTTGAAGAATATATCGAATTACAATGCACAGGACGAATAAAGGGAATGCCACAATTAGCAAACAAATCAATACCTGTCTACCATTCCTCCATTCTAAATTTCTAAATTCTAAAAATTCTAAATTTCATTGTCTGACACTCAGCTGCAATCTTTTTTTCTTTTTTCTTTCGTTATTGTGATGGCTTCGGCGCGACGGTCATGCAGGAATATCCTGACGTTTTCTGTACCTCTGCGGGACAATACACGCTGTCAGGGGACAGGAAGAACATTACAGGATTTGTGCAAAGCGCGCCTACGGGGCTACTTTAAAGTCAAGCTGGGTGCCAAGATAAGTCCTGGGCCACCGCAACGGTGTGCAAGACGTGCGTGGAATACCTTCCGGCGGTGGGACGAAGGGCGCGAAAACTTCACTGAAGTTGGGATTCCATGGTTTGGAGGGAGCCGTTTGACCATGCATCGGATTGTTACTTCTGCGCCATCATACTAATGGCATTCAACAGAAGAATCGGCACAGCTCCAGTACCCCGACCTTCCATCTGCCACCGCCGTCACTGGCTCACTGCGAAGAAATTCCTGATACCAGCGTTCACAGAGCTTCCGACAGCGACGACGAGGCACCAGTCAGACGAGCGGAGGATATACAGAAGGCAGAGTATGAAGCACAAGATGTCCGAGCCCTTTTCACAATGTGAGTTAATGATTTCTTTTTCTAGTTCGGGATCTCAGGCTTGTCGAAGACTCCTCCGAGCTGTTGGCCCTCCAGACTCAAAGAGAAAAATCTACTTGTCACAGGACGCGCGATCATTTCTTCGTAGAGCATGAGGCCTACATGGGCTACTTCTGCAGGAGGAAGACCTCGGTACTGCCGGATGTCGCCGGTCTTCTTTTAAATCGGCGCTCATCAATACGATCTCGAGAGATTGGCGCTTCTTATTGACAGATGTAAGCGTCTTTGAAGTGTGTGCTACCTCCACAACGGGAACCAGTTTCGGCCCTCACCCTCTTGCGCAATCCACAACTCTCAAAGAGAAATATGAAGCAGTGAAGTAAGTGTCTCGACAAAATGGCACTTTTCAATATGAGCAGCAACCAATGGATCATCGCGTCGACTTGAATGGTGAACTTTCTACTGGTCAGCAGTCCGGGCTCACGAAGTCACCATGCTTTTTATGATGTGGGACGTCGAGACAGAAGCCCAAGCAAACTCTATGTAAAAAAGAGTGGCCGGCGCTGGAGAGCAGTTAGTACCTGGGGCGGAGAAACATTCATAAACGAACCTCTTGTGACCGGGAGAAGATATTGATCCCACCGCTACACTTGAGCTGGGTTAAATGAAACAGTTCACAGCGCGCTCTGGACACTGGATGGGACAGGTAGCTTAAATACCGTGCCGAGCCTTCCTGGATGACATGAGGAAGCTGAAGGCCGGCATTTTCGATTGGCCCACAGATACGGCAGTCATAAAAGGACACAGAGTTCCAAAACTCCATGCACCACCGCTAGAGTGCGCCGCGTGGGAAATCGTTTCGTGCAGGTCGTGTGAACAACTTGACTGGGACCACGAAGGCAGCAAACCACGCAAGACTCGTCAGCCAGCCATGATAGAGGTCTCCCAAAAACTCGGGTGTTTGATGATATTAAGATGCACTTATGTTCTCACACATGGAGGAAGTTCATGGAAAAACCTTGGGGCGATGAGCGACGAGCAGGGAAGAAAGGTTCCATCAGGACATGGGCCAAATGGAGGAGAGGTACCAGGGGAGGTGGGACGCAGGTATGATGGCGGACTACTGCTGGTCGCTGAAGAGAGACAACCCAGCAGCTGCTCAACACACGGGGAATCGAAGGAAGAAAAACGCCGATTTATGCCGTGAACTTCTGGAACTTTTGTGTCACGTAACGCTCCACTTCTTATACTAATATTATGATAATTATGATTATCAAATTTGATGGACTAAATAAAAACTGAATGAATTTGGATACGAGGACTTTTATTTCTTTGAGGAAAACGGAAAAAATCATCAGGGGTTATTCTCAGCTGATGATCCGCAGAAATGTTTTTTTACGAAAATATCGATTTTTTTAAATTTCTTTCGCAAAAACCTGACCTGATTGAGCAAAAACCAAGGTCATTTTCGGGAATCAGAGCATCCCAAAATTAGTCTAATTCAGTGGGAAAAACCCTGGACGATTTTCAAAACATTTATTGTTTTGTTACCCAGTGTTATCATTGCTGCATGAGTTGAATTGTGTTGAGAAGATGTGAAGCAGCTAACAATGTCAAATCTTGCTTGCAGATAGTAGGTTAAATTTTGTTATTAGACCACTTTTGCCGTAAACCGGGCAAGTTAAAGTATTTCGTCCAGACCATTTCATCATTTTCTGATTTGCAGTAAAAATATAAGCCATTATCGAGTATATCAACGACATGTGTCACTTTGGCATCCAGTCACCCGTTTTTAAAAGATCGCCCAATCAAATCTGTAAATTCCCCGACCTCTCAAACACAACTGGCGAACAGCAGACAACGGACATGGCTCTGGGACGTTTCACGTCAAGGCGGCCTCCCTCAGCCCCGCCCTAATACAAATACAGTAAACTTAGAAATAAGTATAGTACTTGAAGAATGTTGGACGTAGGTTCTAATATTTTTTTTTTGCGATATGGCATTATATCTGAATACTTTATGGTTTGCAGCAGGAAAGCTGGCCTTTCCAGAGGAGAAAGGCACCCGTTATCACCCGTTTATCACCCGTTTCCCGACCTATACGGCCCACGTATATGTGCGGGCGCCGGGGGAGACGGTTGGCGTTGTGAGGCAGATGGCTGGAATGGCGGCTGTTGTTTTCCTGCGCTTCTGTACAAAAGTCATGTTTTAGGGAATTATGGCGTGGAAAATGAATTTTTTTTTGTGGATAGGTATTTTTTGTAATGAACATTCAACATACATTATGCAAAAGAAACTGGGTTTGGGACCATTGCTTTAAAAGAAAAGTGGTGGCCTTACAGGCTAGCGTCTGGAAATGGTAAGCTCGATGTCACGAGTCCCACCTGATGCAAATTTTTCAGCAATCGTCGAGTGGCCGAAGTTTATTAACATGCGCCCATCAACCCTATTTCGACGGCGAGTGCATCGGAGGTTACCGGGAGACGCATGAGCTTCTACACTGTCTACAGGCGTCACTAAAAAAATCATTCCTGCGCCACACGGGCGAAGGAAAAACCATCATAGGAATCATTTCGACCCAGAAGGCTAAACACCCAAGTTTTCATGGGTAGAAAAATGCATACAGGCGCTTTACTGTAGCTTTGGACGTAAACAAAACAAAATAATATGAAATACTATGTCAGTTTATGTTCCTCGTGTCTCTCTTTGTATCGAGTGCAATAATATCAATTTGTTTACATAAATCTACGTAGTGAAAATATACGTAGGATGCAATATGTTAAGTTAAAAGCTAGTGCAAGAATAAGATATGCAAGGATAGTATGCCGTTTCAGATCAGAGCTCAGGGGTATAAAGTTATCGCTTTAAAGGATTGATGATATAATCTTACTATAGATTTTGCAATCCAAAAAAAGCGAATTACCACATGAGGTATGACACATGAATATGTAACGAAACAAAACATTTTAAGATCACATACCTCGATTGGCTAAGTACCAGGCCCGGTATTTATAATAAGGCTATGGGGATTCCCATAAGGTTCGACATAACATAAAGTTGCCCCTAAGATCTCTATGTTATGGAGCAAATTTCCGACATAGCTATGGGTCTAGCAGTTCCTGCTGACACAACTTCGCGCTAAACGTAGCATTTACATTACCCTAAAATGTCTCTTAGATCATGAAATAACGCTTGAAACCAGTAAAATATGAGCAGTAATTATGTGAGAACCTTTACGAACTGAAAAAAAAGCAATATTAAAGGATTAATTCATAATACGTGTAAATAAGATCCCGTAGAAAAGTTTTACGCGGGGAACGATGTAAATCTTGTCTCTCCCTCCCTATAAATAATATGTTATATCTCCACAAGTAATGGTAGAAGGGTGACGGAAGGAAACACAACAGGTTAAACCACGTAGTACAGAAGGGGAAAGGGGCAAAAGCCAGGGAGGGAGTGATGACCAGGCAGATACGGCAGTATACATATGCTAGGTAATATACTGCCGTATCTGTAGCTAGGGATACTGCCGTATCTCTGCCTGGGCATCACTTCCTCCCTGGCTATTGTTTCTTTCTCCTCCTTTACTACATGGTTTTTAAATTGTGTGTATCCTTTCCGTCACCCTTCCGCCATTACATTTGGAAATATGATGTTATTTGTAAATTTCAAGGGGTTTTGCCCATACTCTCCCCCTTGCCCCAAACAAGCTTGGGGACCTGGGGGGGGAAAAAAGCGGGTTTTTAGGGTGGGGAACTAATTTTTAAAGGGTTTTTTGAAAAAACACGTAAA
>JACEEZ010024461.1:0-10827 GCA_016584305.1 Chionoecetes opilio | reverse complement strand
CCCCAAATGAACATTCTAGGACTACCCTTTTCTAAAAATTGAACGGGAAAATCCACATCTCATCTCTTGCTAAAACAGCTTCAAAGAAAGGTTTTGCTGTGGCGTCTCGTCCTTTTTTTTTTCCCTCCCATGCTTGCTCTCTACGGGGCCTTATCCGCCCATGTTGGAGTATCTCCACAGTTTGGGGGGGGATCCACTCATAAGCTCCCCTAACGGTTGAGCAAAAGTTTTTCGTTCATCAACTCCTTCCTCTGCTGACTGTCTTCAATCTTTAATCCCCCCGAAATGTTGCTTCTCTTGCTCTTTCTCCCGTTTTTTTATGCTCACTGCTTTCTGAGCTTGCAACTGATGCCTCCCCCTCCCCGGCCTCGCTCCCAAAAGCTTTCTACTCTTTCCCACCCTTTTCTTCCATTTTTCAAATGAAAGAGTTAATCATATCTTTACTCTTTCATCCCTTTCACTGGTAAATCTGGAACTCTCTTCTGTTTCTATTTTTTCCAATTTCCATGATTTAAAATTTTTTCAAAAAAGTAACAGACACCTCCAAACTAAATTGGCCCCCCCTTTTTTTTATTTTTTCTCTTACGTCTTTTTTTATAGGGACTGGCAACTGAGGGGGTTTGTGTTCCCCAAATTTTTTTTTTGCCCCCTTTGGGCATTTTCCCGCGATTTAAAAAAAAAAAAAAAAAAAAAACAAATTCTCAATATCATCTATCAAGGTCAAATGAATCAGAAAAGTGTGGGTTTTGTTGGGTTAAATCTGGAGTGGGGGGTTTAGCAAACTGCCTCCGTTTTTGTGTAGCATAAAAATTTACGCACAATAAAGTCTGCCCAAAATTGTACAGGATTTGTGTTTTTCACTGAAGTTTCTCTTTACAGCCCAAACTTTCGAGGGTCTTTTTGTCCAGGAAATGGAATTTTTTGGGTCATAAGGTAGTAGTTATTAGGGTTAAGGGTTGGGGTTAACTTATGGTTAAAGCCTGTTTGGGCATGTTGAAATTTTGGGCATATTCAAATTTTTTTTAAATAAGCTTTTAAAAATTTCTTGGGTTGGGGTTTAAAGATGGAGTATTCTTCAAAGATATTATTATTTAAGGTTTTGGTTAGGCATTAAGGTGTAAAGCTTTTTTGGTTTTTCTCAATAACAGTTAAACAAATTAATAAATAATAAACTGGGGGTTTATTTTTTTAAAAACAAATAGAAACAAGGGATTGGTTTTTAAACCCTTTTTAGATGGGCCCCCTTTTGGCTTTCTTTACTCAAATGAAACCTTTAATACTTTTTTTTTGGGGGGAAACATCATAGTAAAAGGGGTAAATTTTTTTAAAAATCGGGGGCCCCTTTCTTTCCCCTTCCATAAAGAAAAAGAAAATCTTTTACCACGAAATTTTTATTTGCATACCCCAAAACTTTAATTCCCCATTTTTTAAAAAGTAACCCTGCTTTTTTCTTTAATTTTTAAATTTTTCCTAAACCCCGAAGAAGCTAAAAACAATGTTTTTAAAACCTCTTTCCTTAAAAGGGTTCTTCTTTTTTTTTTCTTTTAATTTTTTTAAGTTTTTTACCCCCCAGCCCAAATAGCTTGCAAGGGTTTTGTTGTACCAAATTTATGTACTTCCCCGGTACATGAACTTTACAGTTTCATTTTTTTCTAATATTGATTGATTTTAGTTTTAAGGGGGCCGCAACTCGGGGTTTTGACGCCTGCCTACAAAAAGATACGTAAAGTAAAACTAAGAAACAAAATTTAAGATAGAAAAAAAATATTTAAATAACGAAATAAAAAAAGAATAAGAGTAATTAAAAACAATAAATAAGTTAATTTTAAAAAACTTCAAAAACTGTTGAAAAGGGCCAGCCCTCCAATAAAGTATGGACTTCGGTCCCGGAGGAAAACACCCCTCCCCAATGCCAGGGGGAAAAGACGGTAAGACGGTCCGCCCGCGACACGGGGACAAAAATTGACACGTAGGTCCCCCAAAGACTGGGACACTCGCCAGCAAGTGCCCGCACAGTTAAGGGGCCCAAACAATCATCACAGTAAGGGGGTGGCCCCCCTCCATGAGGACCCCCCAGGGGTATATAGAGTGTGACCAATCGAAAGGGCCCAAAGGGCAGTTCCCACTCCGGGAGAGACCGCAGTAGCCCCATCTCGATCTTTGGCGGAGGGTGCGCAGTTTATTTTGCCCTATAGAATCCAAAACTTTCCCTCCAACTGTTGTGAACTGATCTTTGGTTGCCAGCGCGGTCCGTGCCGGCACTGCAAAAGGATAGAGCTGGTTTCTAGCTGCAGCTTTTGCCAAGCTCAGCTTCCTCTTACGGAAAACCCCAGGGCCCGGGTCCCCAACAAAAGTGACGCCGGGCCCCTCGCCTCTTAGCAGATAAGCCTTTCCAGGATGGATTAACCAGGGATGGGGAAGTTAAAATTTACATATGATTGAAGAGCACTACAAAAATCACTAAAAATTGTAAAAGACACCGGAAGGGTAAAAATAACATGAGACATAAAAATAGCACTTTTTCAGCCGTAAAAAACGTTTGAAAAACCCTTGGAAGGCTGACCCCTTTGTTAAACGATGGGAAACGACACCGATCCAATCCTTCTCTGATTTGGAACCATAGAAAACAGGGACCGAACTCGATGTGGGGAAAAAGTGGTCTAAAAACTGGGACGCTCAGCTGGGGAGGTAAAGCCCCTTTTTGAGGGGAAAAAGGCTTTTGCAAAAGGACACTTCTGGGAAAGCCATGGACAAATGTCTGGCCTATGCGGGCAGATCCGAAAGCAGGGAAGGATAGCGTCCCCCTTTAATAGCTGTCAATCGGAAACCAAGGGGGTTTTGGCAAGCTTCTTCGCCCATGGTAAATTTGGACCCTGAACACAAAAAAAGGCACGGAAGCTATTGAGCAGGGAGGCGTTGGAGGCGATACCAACATCTTAACGGGAGGGACTGGCGTTGAAAGATCCAATGGGGGACACCAATCCCCAATAGATTTGGGATGGAGATGACCAAAACGCCCCGTTGCCAGACGGACCCCAGCATATGTACCGACCCAGCATCCGCGTCGATGGGTGTGGAGGGGGAGTCCACTTCACATCCATATTCAAGTTTTTGAAAGGAAAAGTGAGCGTAAAGATAAGGGGATGTACCCGGATCCCCCCCCCAGCGGGTTTTGGGCGAAGGATTTTCAGTAGATCCATGGTCCGGAGACAGTAGTCTTGAGAGCACGAGGTGGGTCCCCAAGTCAGCTATTGTCAAAAGAGTCCAAAAAAACCGGGTCTTTCCCACTGTAATCTTTTCCCCGTAAAGTCAGGTTGGGCGGGATGAACCCCACGGGTTCTGCAAAAAAACCGCTACAGTCTTCGTTGGAGAAAACCGGGGAAGCCACTTTCGTCGTCCTTTAAAAAACTTTATCAATAGCAAGTTGAAGTTTCCTCTGCAACCGACATCCTGAAGCAGCAAAAGAGATTGTAAATATCCCGTATAATGACTAACTCCCCTTGGCAGTACATCAACAATACCATTGATGGCCACAGCGAACGAGCTACACTAAAGACCTCCCCTTGGGGGATGCCACCTGGAAGCGGGTGTTCAGAAGACGTATGTTGAAACTGAACTCTAAAAACCCCGGGTTTTGGCTGGGGAAACTTGGGGAACACGGGGCAAACGCCCTCTCCCCCGAACTAACAGAGATTGCAATATACCGGCTCCAAGCCGTTCGAAAGCCTTTTCAAAGGTCGAAAAGATGGTCAATGGTGTTGTCGGAGGCGAATCCCCCCATATGGATACTTAAAAGAAATAAGCGTTTCCGGTAGAGTGATGTTTAGGGAAAATCCACACTGAGAAGGGAAAAAAAAGTTTCCCGCCCCAAAAAACCTAAAAATCGTATTTACCTTTTTTTCGAATAATTTACACACACAAAGTTAGGGTTTGGGCCCGGAAATTCGTCGGTAGTGAGTGGTCCTTCCCAGGCTTGGGGATCGGGATCACCACCGCCACACCCCCAAAAATTGGGAAGGTTCCTTAAATCCGACCCTATTAAGATGCTCAACAAAAATCTGACCCTCACTTTTAGATGACAGAGCATCGCAAGGGTACATCTCTTGGGGGGGAATTTCGCGCAAACCTTCATGGCTTGACATAGTCACGAGGTAAAAAAGAACATTGTAAGATTCCCCCCCTCTGGATGAAAAATCATGCCCTGTTTTTCCGCAGTCTGTCCTAAATTGGAAAACGCAAGGTTGTCTGCCCCCCGACACAAAAGGGGGAAAAAATTTCCCCCTTTGTTACAGTCAAGGGTCTGCCACAGGGCTCCTTTAAATCGATGAACTGGAGGGGGGGATGGATAAATTCCCCTTATTTTCCTCATTTTTCCCAAACCTTGGAAAAGGGGGTAGATGACAGATCGTATTTATATAAGCCCTCCAAGGGGAGGAGGGAAACTCTTCAAAACCCCGTCTATCTAGCTTTGACCTTTTGAAAAAATATTTTTGGTCTACTAAAAATTGGCCCGCGAAATGTATTGCGTTCTACGGCGGAGTGCTCCTCGCTGCCGTACACCCCTGATCCCCCACGGAACAGGTCCGAGAGAAAGATCCAGATGGGGGGGGGAAAGCTCGCAGGCGGGAAAGGGATTCGGACACAAAAAATCTAGGGCCCCTCATCTATTGTTGGAAAGTCATTAATGATTTTCAAAAAAAAAAGCCTTTTGAAAGCCCTCCCAGTCTGCACGAGAGAGGCACCTTTTTGGGGAGACATCGGGGAAGGGGGGCGAGGACAGTAAGTAAGGGTAATGGTCCTTCCCCGAAGAAAATGGGCCACCCCCCTGAGAAGTCGAGGGCGCCCTTGGGGGGACGCAGAGTGAAGGTCAATAGCTAATTTCCCCCGTCTGAGAGGAAAGTGTTGGTTCTCCCGGTTTAAAATTTAATTGTTGCCATTATAAAGTTACGAGAGAATCACCGCGCGATTTTTGGTGGAATCCCCCCACAAAAAAAATCCCGCCCTTTCTGCTCCAAGGAGAAAAAATGGCGGGGAAGCTGGTGGATAAGATCCCAAGATCTTGGAGAGGTATTGTCTTTTGGAGGTAGATATTGGCAGACAGGTAGGTCTTTTTGCAGATGGGTACGACCTGCTACAGCTGCAAGGGTGATTGCAGCGGGAGAAGTTAAGGGGGTCCCGACGATGGTAAAGGCCAAAACCCCCCCAAAAGCCACACCGCTGGGGTGGGGTGGGGACAGGGTTTTAAAAAAAATGTCGGCAGAGACACCTTCCCGCCCTTTTATGTTTCTTGTAAACAGATAATTTCTGGGGCCAACTCGTGAGAGAAGGGGGTAGTCCCCCCAATTTTTCAGTAATCCACGAAATTCCTTGGGGGATTGAAGATGTTATTTTGTGCGTGAAATTTAATGCAGAAGCCTTTTCGGCTTGTGACGCTGCGCTATTTGAAAACCCAGCATCTTTTTTTTTTTTTAGAAAAGGTAAAACTACTTTTCTGTACATTCCAGAGTCGTTTGGGTTTGCGTAATCGGCGGTGAAATCGGGGTTTTCATACAGGACCCCCCGGCGTAGTAGAACCCTAGTCCCACCAAAATGCCGTTTACTGACGGAGATTTTACCACTTCTAGGGTTTTTTTAGCTCCCGACGAGGGTCTTGAAGATTGCTTATCAGCATGGCATCAACTGCTTGTGTGCCCAAAAATTTTTTAGCCCCCCTTTGCCTCAGCGGATGTAAAACTGTGTCGTAGCCCTTTCAGGGTTGGTTTAACCCGGGGGGAGTGATATTAGGATCACGGGCCCCGGGGCCCCCAAACCCTATCATAGGGGTAATTTTTGCACTCCATCACCTTCTGCTCAGCAAAGGAGATTTTAGCCGGAGGGACGCCCCACTGACTTAAGGACTCAGTGGAACTGCGAGTTTTGCTTTGGACTCCTTATTAGGGTGGGATTCTGGGGCCTCTTAGAGGGAGTCCCCCTATTGCATATAAACCGCGAGGGCCCTGCACTACATAAGGTGGTTTGGGGCTTTATTATGAGAAAAGGGCGCAGACTCCACAGAGTCGCGGTCAATAGGGAACTTATTCTTTACTTGGAGGGGGGATTAGGTAGAAGAAATGTGGTGGTGGAACTGCAGCGGCTGATTAGGATCATAGGGAAGAAAGCAGCCCTGCGGTTTGGGAGGTCCTGCTTCCTCCCCCCCGCCTGCTTTTCTGTGGGAAAGTTTCTCTTCTGGCCCCCCAAGACTGATAAAAAGGGAGGGCCAAAAAAGGGTGTCTTCCAATTTTAAATCCCACACTGTCGGGAACTGGTGGGTGATCAACACGGGAGTGGGAAACAGTAGGGGGTTTATTACAGTCAGCTGTGGCATTGCACCAACGCGGAAACCCCACCCAGCGAGGGGGGATTTCAAAATTTTTGCCGTGCCCAAGCTGTAGCATCTAGTGCATAGGGGGGCGAAAGGGTTTTTTTTTAGAGGGTGGGGCCCATCCTGAGGGGAAACGGGAGACTTACCATAGAAAGTTATAATGATAGTTTTGCTTCTCTGATTTTAGACCGTTGAACTTTTTCCCGGCACAGTTTAGTATTTTTGCCTCCGAAAACCAAAAAAAGGTCTAGTTTAGACTCGCCCTTTTCTGGATGAACTTTGGATGAGGTTGATGGTATGAAAAAGCTGTCTTCGGGGATGGGCATGTGGAAGAGATCCGAGCCTATAAAGTCCTTGGCTTGGATTAGAACCCCCCTTGCCTACCTTTTCGGTGGCCTTCCCGGGTCATTCCCAATTTTCTTCTTAAGTACCGCGCGGCAAGGAAAAAAAATGGCCCCCCCTTCCTTATAATACGCCCCACCAAGTAGGGGGAGGGCGTGGCGGACAGGTGGGGGTAGATGTAGTAGGTTTTTCAAAAGTGTTGGGGATGTAGCATCAGGGCCGTCCCAACGTTTTTTCCCGGCGAATGAGTTCGGCTCTGTAATGCTCGCTCCAATTTCCCTTGTGGCTTCCTCATAAGCAGAGGATGCATCATCTCTGCAGCAAAATTTTTGTTTGCACCTATTTGATTTCCATTGCATCATAAAAAAAGACGGATGCGGCGAACCACACCTAAGCTTGAAAACATGTAAGCTCTGTAAGACAAGGCCTGGGGCCGTTTGGACAGAAGCAAAGGGGTCCAACGTAGAAAATGCCCCCCAGGGCCGGCTCGTCTCCAATCCCTTTTGGTCCCTTGAGCGGGACCGCCAGACCGGGGGGTGAGGGGAAAGGGGCGGCTGCCCGTTGTGCCATCGGGCCTGGAAAAGGCGCCAGATGGCAAGTGAGAGGATTCAATGGGAGAAAACCCAGGACAAGCGGGCGTCAGGGGGAGGGCAGGCCGGGGAAAATTTTTGTTTTATAATAAACAAAATTTCTTCACTTCCCCCCGCCCCCACCCCCCACGGACCCAACGGGGGAACTGTCGTTTGGGAAAAGGGCCTCACCCAAAGCTCCAGGGGTAGCAGGGGAAATATACGCTTCGGTTGTAGTGTGTGGTGGGCACCGCGGGCCGAGCGGGGCCCACCAGCAACCCCCGCTTGGCCTAGCCCAAAGCATGACCCCCGATTTATCCCGCGGGGCCACAGGGGCCTCCCGTCTTACCCCCCCCCCTACCAAAAAAGCGTGTTGCCACCGAAGGGGCTAAAACCCGCCCCGCGGTGGACTCAAATTCCAGTGAGGGGGTGTGGGGAATATACAGGGTGCCCCGCACGGCAAAACCGTGGGGAGGGAGCTGAAATATAAAAGGAAAAAGAAGCTGGACGGAAAAAAAGGGTTCACCGGGCCTAGAATCGCCCTAAGAAAGGAGAGAAAGGGGGGAGGAAGCATAAAGGCGAATCACCGGAAGCTCCACCCCCCAGTGACGAAGGGGGAGCGTTGGTCCACGGGCCGACGGCCCCTAAACCAAACAATGGCGGCAGGCCCCAGAGTGGGGCGCCGCGACCCGCTTCAAGCCCCCCCACCACGACAAAGGGACTCCCCACAGCGGGTTTTTTCAATAAATTTACTTTTACATACGATGGTACCGAGTCGAAAAAAAAAACTGAAGCGTTAACGCTCACAGTCTTCCAAAAAAGTTTGTAAATCTTTTTGCATTCCATTAATTTCAAGAAACTGGCAACATTCCATAGTCAAGTTTTTTTAATGCCTGTGTCCCTTCCATCCTATAGGGTGTTATGTATTAGAGGAAAAGTTACTCTTAGTCATAGAAGGGGAGGGGACCCTTTCAAACCCGTAGGTCAGGTTTCAAACTTCACGGACGACGGCGCACTAGATTTTTAAATTTGGACTTTGGGGGCGCAGCAGCTATATATTATATTTTTATAATTTTTTTTAAAAATATATTATATATAATATTAAAATATATATATATTATATATATATATTATATATTAAAGAAAAGGACATAAGGAAATAATGGTAAATAAACTACTATGTACAACAATAACATACCGTTGCTTGGAGTTGCATCCAAAAATGGAGTTTCATACCGCTCTATTTTGGGGGGACATTGACAGAACTCTCTCATTTTCCCCTTTAACAGCCAGCAATTTATTCCTTTTCTTTGTTTTTATATTTTTGGGGCGAGAATCCAGTTACACAATATGATTGTAAATTGAAGAGTATTTTTTGGGCCCTTTTGGATATAGGGGGTTTTTTTTCCCTTTGAACCAAAGCTTTTAATTATATCCGATTTGCAGTTTTTTGTGGCGGTCATTACGGAGGGGTATTCCCCTTCTTCAAGATGCAAGTTTTGGCTTTCTCAAAGGGACGGGAAAGAAGGGTTTTTTTAGCCATATAATTTCAACAGATAATTTGGGAATATTTTTTTACTAGCCGCAAAACCCCCTCCGGGCGGCCTTTTGGCTAGGTACTGCGGAGGGCTTTGGGGGCCTTCGGGCCCACCCAACACATCTTAGTAGCTCCTTCTAACTTTTTGAAATCATGGTGTAGAAATGTTGTATTCCCCCCACCCATTTACCCCCCATTACCCATCACCCCCCCCCCCCATTCATCACCCATTACCCATCACCAACCCCATTCACTCACCCATTACCCATCACCCCCCCCCCTATTTTTCCCCACCCATCCCCATCACCCCAACCCTTCCCACCCACACCCCACACCCTTACCCCTCACCCCACCCATTCCTACCCCCTTACCCATCCCCCCCACCTATTTCCCTCACCCATCACCCCCAACCCCTTCCTCACCCCTCACCCCCCACACCCCTTACCCCTCCCCCACCATTCTTCACCATTACCCCCTCCCCTACATCAAGGTTTTCCCCAATTCCAATGTCGAAACTCGAGAAATGCCAGTGGTCGCTGGCATTTTTTAACTCAAAGGTTGGTTTTTACTGTGTTTTGGCTCCGCGACTAATATTTTTCATAAATTAATTTCGCGATAAACTTTGATGCACCGCATCTGAATACCAAAAAATATGTTCTTCTGTTGTTTAAAAAATATGGATGAAAATGCATTACGAGGGAAACGTTCTATAATAGCAATTTAATGCAAATTACTCGCCTCGAGTAGCAAAGCTTAATATATTTTTTACATGTATATTGTGGCATGTAAAATTTAGGTGATGTTCACACGTTTTCTAAGACATTTACTGCTGCGTCTGGCAACGCTTGTCAAAATACAATAAGCAATGCCTTGGAAAACGAAGAATAAGATGCCGAAATCGACTTGTTGCTGCGACAATGTAGGTTATAATTGTGGAGGCGACACGCCGCGGCGGGGAGTGTGGCGGGAAGATTGTAGCGGGGAGATTGAATCAAAACATTGCCACTTCCCCGCGTCGACTCATTGCACTTCCAGCTTTCTATCTGATTGATACACAATAATAACAGGAAAATATGACTGCCTAGGTATAGATAACTTCTAAACATACGTTATTGACTAATAATATCATAGAGTAACATTTACCTCGCCTCCTCAACTATAACCTACTTGGTTATTTGGTTAAATACATGTTTTACAGGACTCAGCTTCTATACAATATACCAATATAGAAGAAAATCGTTTTTATATGTCTGCCAAGTAGCATATTTTTGCACTCCAAATTTCATCAGCAAGTAATTTGCAGAATTCAGTTTTCTCCTCAAGGGTAAAAAAGGGAGCATTTCCTCTCTCAGTCATGCACCCGGGATAACACTTTTCCCCTTGATAACCACCGGACTTCTGTGTGGAGGAGAAAGACCTTCGTGAGGAGATCCCATTTTTTCACAAAGCATGGAAATAGTCTTTACTGCTTTGGTCTGCTTTTTAAAAAAGTTTACCATTTTCACAACATCATCAGGAACAAAATTTAATTCTTTTCCGAGTGTTTTAGCAACAAGAGCTTCACGGTGCAAGAAACAATGGGTAGTAATCAAATCGGGTTCTCCTTCTGATTAAGGACACAAAACCTTTTACCAAACCCACCATGGATGGACAGCCCTCTGGCAAATTCCTACACATAATTTCCATGACAAGTCCTTTTCTTTCAAGTATTCTGCACGTAAGAAAATATTCCTGTCCCTGTGGTTTGCACCAGTTCTTTGCAGCTAAGAAATGTTCAGTTATTTTGTTTATCAGCAACATAACGGATGAACACTAGTAACTGAGGTTTTCCTCCAATGTCTGTTAATTCATCCGCTTGTAAAGCATACATTTTTTCCTTTTACGAGTTCACACACACTTTTTTCAATATCAGACGACATGTCCTTGATTCGTTACCAATCGTGTCGTCCTGAGAGGGGAATTTTTTTCACTTCCCTTTTCAGCCTCATCCCCAAACAATGTTTTCACAAGACGCAATG
>JACEEZ010024460.1:289675-355255 GCA_016584305.1 Chionoecetes opilio | reverse complement strand
TATTTTTCAAACAAATTGTCGCCCAAAAATATTGCCATTATGCAATGTTTTTTAATACGCATAGATTTGCATGAACATTTTTTTCTAATAGTATTTGGGCATGCTGCACGAATCTGGAAATTAGTTTTCAGTTTGAAATTCTAATTTCGGATTTGTTAAAGGATATGAAGTATGTTATTGTGAATTGGGTGAAATGGGCATTTTAATCGTGTAAATGAAAATAAATTTGAGTTCTGTTTTGCATGCCGAACATGCTAGGAATTATTTTCAACAAATCTGTCCCCCCCCAAAAATATTGCCAAATATGTAATAATTTTTTTTAAAAACGCATAGATTTGCTTTTAAATTTGTTCCTAATTTTTTTTTGGGGATGCTGAAAACGAAAACTGGAATTTTTTTTAGTTTCAAAAATTCTAATTTCGATTTTTAAGGGAAAAAATATGTCCCTTGTGAATTGGCTGAAATAGGGGGCTTTTAAACATTTTTAACTAAAAAGCTTCCAGATTCGTGTTCCATGCAAGAATACTGCTAGGAAATAATTTTCAAGCAAATCTGTCCCCCAAAAAAAATTCCAATTAGTATATTTATTTTAAATCGGATCTTTGGGTTGTAAAATTTTTTCCCAATGTATTTTGGGGATGCTGAACACGAAACGGGGAAATTTGTTTTCATTTCAAATTCTAAAATTTTGGGTTATATTTAAGGGAAAATAAATATGTTATTGTGAAATTGGGTGAAAAAAGGACTTTTAATCATTTTAAAATGAAACTATTTTAAATTTGTGTTCGCATGCCCGACCAGTGCTAAAGGGAATTTAATTTCAAGCAAATCTGTCACCCTAAAAAAATTGCCAATTTCAGTTTTTTTAAAAACCTTCTCTCATTGTCTTCTTATTTTTATATCTCCCATTTCTTTTCTCCTCTCCCTCTCTCACTTTTCCCTTCTCTCTCATTTTATCTTTTCTCATCTTCTCCGATTTCCCTCTTCCCAAATTTCTTTTGATTATCTCTCTCTCTCTCCTCTCTCCCCTTCTCTCTTCTCATCTCTCTCTCCTCTCTCCCTCTCTCCCCTCTCTCTCCTCTCTCTCCTCTCTCTCTTTCTCTCTCCTTCCCTCCTCTCTCCTCCCTTCTTCCTTTTCTCTCTCTCCCTCTCTCTCTCTTCTCTCTTTTCCCCTCTCTCTCCTCTCTCCTCTCTCTCCTCTCTCTCTCTCCTCTCTTCTCTCTCTCTCTCTCTCTTCCCCTCTCTCTCCTCTTCTCTCTCTCTCCTCTTCTTCTCTTTCTCTCTCTCTCCTCTCTCCTCCTCTCTCTCTCTCTTCTTCTCCTTCCCCCTCTCTCCTCTCTCTTCTCATTTTCCCCTCTCTCTCTCTCCCTCCTGTGACGACATTTTTTTCGATAAAAGCGCGATAAAATCGGGTTGAGGGGGGAACGCTTGATGACGGTTTGTCCAAGGGTCAAATTGACTAGTGTACGGGATGGCCAGTGTACGGTATGACCTGATACCCAATTGTCTTGTGTCTTATATGACTTGGGACGCAAATGCCTTGTGGATCAAATGACTTCATTAACAATCGCTTCAGTACCATTTGACATGTAACCCCGGATTTCTCCCGAATAGAATAGATTAAAATCTGTTATATTCTGGAGAAATCCGGTAACCATTGGCCATCCGTTATATCCGATATCCGTTATATTCTCTCTCTATATATATATTCGTTATATATACAGTTCTCGTTCATTATATAACCCAATTTGGTTTTAGGAAGGAAGGATCATGGGTTGCACATTTACTGAGATTTTATACCAGAATATGAAGACAAAAACTACAGGAAAGAAAATGCGGTGCAGTAGCCAGCATAATGGGTGGTTCCAAGAGTGTTATTATAATCAGAATTATATATACAGAAAATAACTCACTCGTTACGGCCCGACTACCACACATAACCTGGACAGTTGATACACGGCACAAATACAGCCGGGACAGTCTAGGGCAGCGGTCGGCAACCTGCGGCTCCAGAGCCGCATGCAGCTCTTTCAAGAGACATGTACGGCTCCTGCCACCTACTTAAAAATGTCCAATTTATCGTTAAAAAAAGGCGCTAAAATTCTGGCGTAGATAGCCGCAGTACAATAATGTATATGACCGAGGTCCTGGGTCTCTAGGAAAATATTGAGATGAATTTTTGTACTTATGAATATTATTATCATTATAATTAATATTAAGGTGTATAATATCATATCTGTGGGTATATTTAACTCCCATATGGTGTTATGGAGGGTATTTTGGTACTTAATTCCAACCAGTAATTGAGTACGAGGTTAAAAGTACTTTTTTCCAATGTATTTTGATGTGTTAAGAATGATGGTCACATTCAGAATCGTCAGAAATGCATAATTTTGCAGTTAAGCCCCTTTATCCCTGCTTCAGGTTAGGCTACTCAACCAACGTCCAGGTTAGGTTAGCGAACTAGCGAGGGTTCTTGGGGGGCACAGCTCCCCAGTTATGTCAGGTTACGTAACCAATATTCATGTATTGTATCCAACTGCAGTTTTACCGTTGTAGTTAAAGATTTAACTTGAGATATTTCCAGGAATAGGTTAGTAATTCCCATAAATTTTATATAGTGCTTACCGCATATATTTTACGTCATCCACATACTATACGTACTATCAGTATTATAGTATAAAACTCTTTTCCACTTTCCCCGCCTAAAACCCTGCGTTCCCGACGGGTCCCCAGGTTTGTTATGGAGGGGGTGGATAACTGCAAAAGAGGCATTTCCGACGATTTTTAATGGGATCATTATTCTTAACCCATCAAAATACATGGGGAAAGAGTACTTTTGGCCTCGTACTCAATTACTGGTTGAAAGTAACAATTACCTTATGGATGAGGAACATTTTATTGTTTCGTAATTTTCATTCAGAATTTATACTGCGGCTCCATCAGCACTGTTCTTTTGCCAAGTTTGAAGAAACTGGCTCTTCTCGAATTCTGGGTTGCCGACCTCTGGTCTACCGTAGATAACAGTGAAGTCGCCACCTGCAGTGAAGTCGCCAGGCGCCAAATATTACGAATTATAGCATCACTACTGATTTTTATGTGCCACTGAAGATGTTGCACAGTAGTTTATATCATGATTGTATAATCTACCCTGTTTCAGCGTTGTTTTATGCTTTGTATCTGCAAATATAACTGTTGCGCATTTTGCTTCTCACGTTTTTCTTCGCGCGATGACAGACACTAAACAGTAGCTTTTCGGGTGACAGGACGCAGACTTGCCAGATCTTTCAAACTTGAATAGAATTTATTTTCACGTTGGCAGAGGAATTTTTATATATCCAAGCATCTTCCGCAGCTAATATATATAGAGACTTGTTTTACTTTAACTCTAATTTCCCTGAATTCCCCAGAGTGGCGACTCAACTGTTGGGTTAAAATACTAGCTGGCGACTTTACCGTAGTAGGTATAGTGAGGTCGCCACTCGGTTTTATTTTTGTTATTTGTTCATTTATAGCCCTAATATGACACAGATGAAGACACAAAATGACACAGACTTTCCAGATAGCCCCTTCTAACTTTCCTGAAATCATGGATGTACAAATGTAAGTATTAACGCCACCACACGTCTGTAAATAACAAAGAAACGTAGAACTGGCAACTTCACTGTTATCTACGGTAGGGGATTGAACATGAGTAATGGTAATGTCAATAATAACAATAACAATGAAAAAATGATGTAGCTGTGGAATTAATGTTTTTTGTTTGTTTATTGGTGGAATTTATATATATTTTTTCTTTGTGTGTCTGTCTCTCTTTCTCTATCTTTCTCTCTCTTTCTCTGTTTCTGTCTCTCTTTATCTCTGTCTCTGTATCTCTGCCTCTCTCTCTCTCTCTCTCTCTCTCTCTCTCTCTCTCTCTCTCTCTCTCTCTCTCTCTCTCTCAACATCCTCCCAAGACAAATCAAACAGCCTAGCAGGGACGCATAAGTAAGACCGTTGCTGTTTGTTAAGATGCATAATCCTTTGTCATCCTGCTCATCCCTTCCCCCCCTCTCCGTAGGCCTCGGCAGTTCGTGAGCCTCAACACCCACCTCAGCTACGCCATCGCCGACGACGGGATAGACGTCCTGGGATTCTGTGAGTTGACCTTGGGACTCCTTATGTTGTTTATTGGTGGAATTTATATATTTTTTTTTCTTTGTGTGTCTGTCTCTCTCTCTCTCTCTCTCTCTCTCTCTTTCTCTCTCTCTCTCTTCTCTCTCTCTCTCTCTCTCTCTCTCTCTCTCTCTCTCTCTCTCTCTCTCTCTCTCTCTCTCTCTCTCTCTTTTTCTCTGTCTTAATATACCCCATCACGCCCAGATCTTTCCTTTGCTATAAAAAATTGTATGTTGTCGAGCCATAAAATTAAGAAAAGTCACTTAATATACCAAATTACTTAGTGGACAAGGATACTAAACAGGTCATAGCTATAAAACAGTGCTTATAGTTACTAAAAATCGTCTAATGGCACCCAAATTACATTGCGTTCTGGGTCTCAAGGGGTTAAGTGTGGCCTTCTGTCCCTCCCTTTGTTTCCTTTATGTATTTATTTATTGTTTTCTTATGTTTCTGTTGTTTCTAATTTTTGTCTGATGATGATGCTGATTTTTTGATGAGTCAGATTTTTCATGTTTCTGTACTTATGTTTCTTGTATGTCCTTCAGTATGTTTCTTTCTGTATGCTTTAAGGGACTGGCCAAGGGGAAAAAAAGAAAAGGAAAAAGAAAGGTCACAAAAGGTCACCTATAAAACAGACAGTAAGAGATTTCCAAAAAGGGTGTGGGTCAATTTTCAATGTTGTTTGTGTAAATGTGTCTTTCTGTCCTTCCTTATGTTTCGTTTATAAGGGACTGGCCAAGGGGAAAAAAAGAGGTATAAGAAGCCCGCTAGCCGCCCGAGACCCATATATATATAACAGACAGTAGACTCCGTATGTTGTTTATCTTTCTGTGTCCTTCTGAACTTCCGTACTTTTTTTATAAGGAACTGGCCAAGGGAATAAAAAGAGGTATAAAAAGCCCGCTAGCAGCCATACCTAATAAAACAGACAGTAGACTCCTAATGTTGTTTATCCTTCCATGTGTCCTTCTGAACTTCCGTATTTTTTTTATAAGTGACTGGAAAAAAAAGTGGAAAAAAAAGTATAAAAAGTCCGCTAGCAGCCATACTCTATAAAGAAGCAGTAAGAGACGTCCAAAAAGGCTGTTGGATCAATTTACTTCTTCATTCTTAGTTCTTAGAAGTTCTTAGTCTTCATACTCCTCTCTTGAAGTAATTTAAGTCGTAGGAAGGTGGAGAAATCTAAACTGGAAGAGTGAAGAGAGTGGTTTGATCCCTTGAGACCCAGATCTTTCCTTTGCTATATGAAATTGTATGTTGTTATCCATAAAATTACGAAAAGTGACTGAATATACCAAATTAACTAGTGGACAAGGATACTAAACAGGCCATATCTCTTAAATATTGCTTATATTCACTAAAAATCGTCTAATGATAGCCAAATTACAATGGAAATTACGTTCTGGGAACTCAAGGGGTTAATCTTGCATTAGTAAGATGGACAGAAAAGGGATGTGTAAGTATAATTTTTTACCTGGTTGCATTTACCTAGTTATAGCATATTGAACTATAGTACTCGTGTGATCCTTGTCTTCGTATCTATATTCATCCAGATTTTCGTGATAACGTACGTATAGTCTTTGCCGCTATCACCTCTTCTAATCCATTCCAAGTGTCTGTTTACTTCTATGGGAAAAACTGTACTTATCTGTATTATTCGAGCCTCCTTTTCTGAAATTTTCCGTCTTCGCAAACATCCAACATATTTTTCGCCTTTTAATAGTAAGACTTCTATCACACCTTCCAAAGTCATCTGTTAATTTGTAGGCTGTACTGTAACTAAGTTTCCTATTTATTTCCTTTTTTTTTCTTTCTATGTGTAGGTGTTTATATGTATGTGCGTGTGTGTGTGTGTCCCCCCCTCGGAACGCCACTGGGTGTGTTCCATGTGAGGTCACTAACAGGAGTCTAATCACCCTTCACGCAGACAACGAGGCAATGAGGTCACGGCGTGGATGTCCGGCGGCTTCCTGACGGGGGACCAACGCATCCAAGTGGCGCAGATCTTCCCCGAGGCCTGGGTCCACCTGTGCCACGTGGTTACCCAAGACTTCTATGTCCTTTACGTGGATGGACAGGTAACGCACTCCTCTCCTCTGTGTCTTAAGGTAACACACTGTTTATTTTAATTTTTTAATTTTTGTAGTAGAAGAGTTGTGTGTGTGTGTGTGTGTGTGTGTGTGTGTGTGTGACGTTATTGACTTTGACACATTGCGTAGTCATTGTTTTTGCTCCTCAATCACTCGCCCTTTTTCTTCCCGGCGGCGTGGCAGCCGGTGCACAGGTCGACAGGGGTTCGAGCCCCATCGCTGGTGCTGAACGGGAGTCTGGTGTTTGGGCAGGAGCAGGACAGTCTGAGCGGCGGCTTCGACAAGACGCAGGTCAGTGTTGGATGGATGTGTGTGTGTCAGCTGGTGGTGGTGCTGTGTTGCTTTAGGGCGGCGGGAAGAGTTGGTCAAAGTGTTGCTGTTGCTCTCCTGACGTGGGGCGACGTGTTCAAGGCTTACAAATGTTCGTTTCAAGGGGACCTATGTAAGAGGAGAGAGGAGGGGAATAGGTGTAAGGTTATCTGTATACATAGCAGAGCTGGGCACTAAATACATTGAATGTATTCAAATACTAAATACTAAATACATGTGAGAAATGTATTTAAATACTAAATGCTAAATACATTTTACGAATGTATTTAAATACTAAATACATCAATTGTATTTAAATACATTTGTAAATACATTTTAAATACACACAAATGTTAACATGTCCGAAAAAAATGGATTTCCTTAGAAATTTCCTTCTCGGGCCTAAATTTCCTTGAAATCAGGACATTTCCTTGGCAGTGGAAACCCTGGTTCACTGTAACATCAGGGTTGCCAGATAGTTGGGCGGGTTTATGGCCAAATTAACTGATGAAAAAGTATTTACATTTTTATATTATAAGTATTTAAATACAATGTATTTAAATACTCATAAAAGTATTTAAATACAATATTTAAATACATGACAACCAATGTATTTCTAAATACATTTCTAAATACACAAATATATTTAAATACGTATTTAAATACAAATGTATTTCAATACTGCCCAGCTCTGATACATATATAGTGAAGATACTTGCCTCTGGTGTGCAGGCCTTCATCGGCGACCTGGCGCAGATCTCCTTCTGGAGTAGAGTCCTGACGAGTCTTGAGGTGCGTCGGCTGGCCGCGTGTGAGAAGGCTGCGGGAGGCGACGTCCTGGCCTCAGACGAGACCCCCCTGGAGGAGAAGGGCTCCGTCAGCACCACCTGGACCCCCATCGAGGACCTTTGCAGGTACCATGTGGTGTTTCTCCACTCCCTCCCTCCCTTGAGTTGACAGGCGGGGCTGGTGGAGGTGTTGAGCCCGCCGCTGCTTCATGCACGCACCATCCCCTAATTCTGGGTCACACCGCAGGCCGTCCATTAAGGCGCAGTTCATCTTCCTGCCCGATGGCCGCAGCTTCTCGGACGCCTTGGTCATGTGCCACGTTTTCAACGCCAGCATGGCCACACCCACCTCCCCGACGGAGGTGCAGCACCTGCTGGAGAAGGTGCTCATGTTCAGTGAGGTGTGCAGCCCCGCCTACCGCTGGAAGCTGTGGCTGGGCTTGAGCGACGAGGCCGAGGAGGGCGTCTGGCGGGACGTTACCTCGAATCAGGTGGTCGAGTATGAAAACTTCGAGGAGGGTCGTATAGGTGGCGGCAGAGTGTACAATTGTGCCGTCATGGACGTCGACGGAGCCTGGGGCGACACGGACTGTCAAAACACTGCCAAGGTCTGCACGGCGTGTCGCAAGGCTCCAAGCGCCTTCCTGCGGCTGCGGGGCCTCTGTTTCGAAACGGAGCATCATATGCGGTTCTATGTGAGCAATGACTACCTTGACGGACGCCCGGTGTTTATGGGCCACCACGGCACGCTGCTGCGCTGGGCGGCGGCCTCGAGGGCGTGGGTGCTGGTGGAGCTGAGCAGCAACAGGACACTTGTCTCCACAGACAGCATGGGGCTCGGCAGCTACCCGACGGGAAAACACCGCTGGAGGATGAACGTGGAGTGGTGTGGACAGGCAGTTAACGACGTGGTCAGCCTCAGCTTGTCTGCGTGTGAGGACGCTCACTTCATGTGTGACTCAGGGCACTGCATCCCCCGCAGCCAGCGGTGCAACCTGCTGTACGAGTGTGCCGACGGCAGCGACGAGCGCCGGTGTGGCAAGGTGGAGGTGGAGGACGAGTACCAGAAGCAGCTGTCCCCGGTGGGTCTCCGCGGCACCGCCCTCCTGCTGGTGGCCAACCTCATGCTCACCCGCGTGGCTAACGTGGACGAGATCAACATGGCCGTCAATCTGGAGTTTGAGTTGACGGTGGAGTGGGTGGAGAACCGCGCCCGGCTGAGGCACCTCTCCTCCCCGCCCACGCCCACCATCATCAGCGAGGAGGACGCCGCCAAGCTGTGGACACCCTCGTACCGCCTGGACAACCTGCAGGGCGGGGAGTCCAAGCTGCTGGCGGCCACCCTCGCCGCCACCACCAACAACAACGCCACGCTGCCCCCCTTCAACCACCTCACCACCGGTAAGGACCACTCCATTGCCACCTATCACACACACACACACACACACACACACACACACACACACACACACATGTTACAGCAAGCATGATGAATGATGTGACGTGTGTTGCATGCTGCCTGATATAATAATGGGATGTGGTGTGTTGCAGACGTGTTCTACCCCGGCGCCGCCAACACCCTGTCGCTGGTGCACCACTACACCGCCACTGTGATCTGCCACTTCATCTTCTGGTTCTACCCGCTGGACGTGCAGCGCTGCTACATCAACGTGAGCCTGCCCGTGCCCCAACGCGGCCACGTGCTCTTCGCCGAGGGCACCACCACCATGCACTTCACGGGCGTGGAGGAACTCGCGCTGTACACCGTCATCAACGCCGGGGTGAGTCCTCGGTCCAGCGGTCACCTCATCATGTTCCAGTTTGAGCTGCAGCGTCGGCCTGGCGCGGTGGTGATGACGACCTTTCTGCCGTCGCTGCTGGTGCTGGTGGTGAGCTGGGCCACGCTCTTCGTCAGGCTGGAGGCCATCAACGCGCGCGCCATCATGTCACTCACCTCCCTGCTCGTGCTCTTCACACTCTTCGCCAACTTCTCCAGCACGCTGCCCAAGACCGCCGAGGTGAAGCTCATCGACTTGTGGTTCTTCTCCATCATCGTCATCCTCTTCTTCAACATCCTCGTCCACATCGTCGTCCCGGACAAGCCGGAGCCGGAGCCGGAGCCCCAACACATGGCCTTCGTCAAGAGAGTCACGCCTATGGACCCAGCCTCCGCGACCTGCCGTGTGCCTCGCCCTCGCCCTCAAGACGTGTCACTGCGGCTCCTCGTCCTGTACAGGTGCCTTTGTTTACCTGTTTTCGCTATTGTGATTAACCTGGCCTTCTGGTTACTCGTTTTCTTCAAGTATAAGTTCTTGTAGGGTGAAGTAGCGGGGTCTTATGTATTGTAGCGTATACCTCCATGGCTGCTGTAAGGATACTTTGCCCAGTGTGTGTGTGCCTTATACAGAGCTTCGTGTAAACTCTGTATTGTAGTGTGAAGTATTTGGTAGTTTACTTTCTGTACTAATACTGTAGTGTGACGTAGGTGTTCTAGCTGAGGGCAGTGTACAAGTAGTTACTGTGTGTACATTATTACTTTGTGCACAGTCTGTGGAGGAGAGTTTTATCAACAATACTGTGTTGTAGACTTTCCTTATTCACGTAGAGTCTGGCGTAGTAGTAGAGTTATGTAGAGTAATATAATGTGGTGTAGCTACTAACTGTAATGTAGTGTTGCTTAACCTTAATGTAGTGTTGTAGTGTTATAATGTAGTGTTATATCTGTAGAAGGGAATTAACAATAGAATAACAGTGTAGACAGGGAGAGTTTTCAAGTCAGGTTACAGATTAAATTGATTGCACTACTACTATAATAAATTTTTCCTCTTGGTATGTTTTCTTATAATCATAACTAATAAAACAATAGACAACATTAATGCACTAGCCTAACAGCCACCGGTAGTAACCTTTCCTTCGATGTAGTCTTGTGTTAAGTATTTATTTTCATGCCGCACCTCAGTTATTATATTTACCATGCCTCGCCCTAACTTCATGGCTTACATTCTTAGATTTAACATGATGCCAGACCAGCTGTCCCCATGCCTCCATACAGCTAAGACAGTGTTTCTTAACCGTATTTACCCCTTTAATAGTTGGTTTTTGCCTCTATGCCCACGCCCCCAAGATATTTTAAAATAATCCTAAATCAGAAAGAAAAAACTGAAAAAAGGCGTGTTATTTGTTTATAATATTCATTTATATTATCTATATATTTATGTCTATTATCCCTAATTTTTATCATCCCTTCGCTTGAAGCAAAGGGATGATACTAATGCGAAGGGATGATAATAATTAGTACAAGCATTTATAATAATCCGCCTCCGTGGTGTAGCGCCTAGCTACGAATCTGCGGGCCTTGCCAGGGTCTGAATCCAGGCCAGGGCAATCGGCGGCCAGCCCAAGCAGCTGTTCCTCCTTCCTTATGGAAATGGTCGATAAATGGATACATGGGAAAACCTGGGGAAGGTAACTGTGGTAACCCGGATGTCACACTAGCCTTGTGTCCCGGGGCCATATTACCGTAATCTGGAAAGGTTCACTTACTTTACTCTTGAACACGTCAGGTTAGGGTTAGGGCAGGTTACGTTAGGTAATGGTTAGGTTAGGGCAAGGCCAAGGAAGAGTCTCTCTCAGCCCACTGAGAGAGAGACTCAGAGATTTCCTTGACGATGTACAGTTAACTTTGTGTGGAAATCATGAGGGTATTTTCGATAAAATCCTATGGTTAGTTTCGGAGCTACAGCCAAGCGTCTTCACCTGGAAAAGGCAATCCTTACCAGACTTGGGTAATATGCGTCCTATCTACCCACCACAGGGTCAAAGTCTATAGAGTTAGTGAAATCTGGCAAAACGCTACCGCAGAGTTTTTCAGACACTTCTTTGTAACGACTTTCTTCGCTCACCCTCGCGAGCCGGCTAGATGTTAAAGCAAAGGCCGAGCTTCAACCTAAATACTTGACAGTTCTTCCTTTTTCTCTCTTGGCTCACGCCCCCCTAAGGGGTCTTCCCCTCAGGTTAAGAATCGCTGTGCTAAGATATGAAATTTACGTTAAAAATACTTAGGTGAAATTTTTTTGTATTGATTTAGTGATTTATTTCAAGGGATTTTATTCACTATTTTTGCTATACAGTACGTACTACCCTGGATCCGTCTTGTCTTGCTGGGGTGAGGAATAGGTGGTTAGAATCGCTGGTTAGGAAAGTTTTGTCTGCCCTCGAATGGTATGACAGAAAGCTTACCTGTTTGAGGGGAAGCTTATATAAAATACCGTACTGTCTTTTGATGTTTGTTTTGAAGATGTTTTGAAGAATTTCGTCAGTTATCGACGCAGCTGAGATGGATCTCCACTGTAACCAGACAGCTCTCTCTCAGACTACCCCTAGAGAGCTGTCTGCTATATAGTGCTTATAGTGTTGGCCGAAGCCAGCACCCCGGGAGGCGGGTTACAAACCCCCGGCTAACACCCGGTACCCATTCACTGCTGGGTGGACAGTGGCTCGGGTTTTAAGGAAACAGCCCAACTGTTTCCGCTCTGCCCGGGGATCGAACCCGGGACTTCTCGGCTGTGAACCGAGCGTGCTACCCCTACACTACGGAGGTCCCGGTCCAGTCTTTTTAATGTTATATTTATATCCTGACTCATTACAGTATTATTCAGTTATCTTACATTGTTTTTCTATCTATATTTCTAACTTTTACAGTTTTATTCAGTTATCTTACATTGTTTTTCTATCTATATTTCTAACTTTTACAGTTTTATTCAGTTATCTTTCATCGCTGTCCTTACATTTCTACCTTTTACAGCTTTCTTATCATTAGACTATTTTAATGAATGTAAGTAATATTTCAATAGATATGACTGTTTCGTATCCTTGTTGACTAACTAATTTGGTATATTAAGCTACTTTTCTTAATTTTATGGCTAACTATATAGAGACCATTTTGTATAGCAAAGGAGAGAGCTGGGCGTAAAGGGGTTAAAAAGAACGTCAAAAAAAGAAAAAAAGATCTAGCGAAACTACTTCCCTCCCAATAAGCACAATAATTATGAAATATGATAAAAATTGACGAACTTATTCAAAAGACGTAAATCGAATGACAAAAAATTATTCATGGAGAGAAATGAAAATAATAAAAACAAAACTAAAACGAGTAATACAAAATATCGGAAAAAAAATATATAGATTGATTGATATTTATTGGCCTTGAATGCATATAAAAGTAACAATATTTACAGTGATGTTTGAAGCCATATATAGAAGAAGAAGAGCGTGTTAAGTAGAGAAGAGACAGTAGGCTACGTAACATAGAAGGGAAAACAAGGCTAAGGAGGAGAGTTGAAGGGCGGAATGACAACAATCTTATAGCAGTCAAGGGAACACAGGTGACTTTTTGGTGTTCGAGGGAAAGTGAAGGACGAAACGATGAGAAGATAGAGTAAAGGAGCGACGCACAGGAATGACGAGAGTAAAGGAGCGACGCACAGGAATGACGAGAGTAAAGGAGCGACGCACAGGAATGACGAGAGTAAAGGAGCGACGCACAGGAATGAAGATAGAGTAAAGGAGCGACACACAGGAATGACGAGAGTAAAGGAGCGACGCACAGGAATGAAGATAGAGTAAAGGAGCGACGCACAGGAATGAAGATAAGGTAAAGGAGCGACACACAGGAATGAAGATAGAGTAAAGGAGCGAACCACAGGAATGAAGATAGAGTAAAGGAGCGACGCACAGGAATGAGATAGGTAAAGGAGCGACACACAGGAATGAAGATAGAGTAAAGGAGCGACACCAGGAATGACGATGAGTAAAGGAGCGACGCACAGGAATGAAGATAGAGTAAAGGAGCGACGCACAGGAATGAAGATAGAGTAAAGGAGCGACGCACAGGAATGAAGATAGAGTAAAGGAGCGACGCACAGGAATGAAGATAGAGTAAAGGAGCGACGCACAGGAATGAAGATAAGGTAAAGGAGCGACACACAGGAATGAAGATAGAGTAAAGGAGCGACGCACAGGAATGAAGATAGAGTAAAGGAGCGATGCACAGGAATGAAGATAGAGTAAAGGAGCGACGCACAGGAATGAAGATAGAGTAAAGGAGCGAGGCACAGGAATGCTTTGCCCCAGCGGTTAGGGGCGGCACCGACAATGGGAAAATCAAAGTCGTCATCAAATAACAAGTCGTGTAATTGAAAAAAAAATTGCAACATCTCCATATAGGACTGTGCTGATGCCCCGTACCTGCTCAAAATCTATCCCTGATTACTTGCTGTCGTTTCAGTCTCCCTTGTTCATTTCCACATCCCTGTACCGGCACCCCGTTAGCTGGGTCATCGTGATTGGTGTTGATGCCTTCTTCCCCATCCTGAGGCACCACCAGTCCAGTTTGAACAGCTATGTTGTGCAGCACCATACATGCAACAATCATAGCTTTGGTGGTGTCTAAATCTGTTCTTACTTTCATCCCTAAATATCCAAATCTACTTTTCAATACACCAAATGCCCGTTCAATTGTATTTCTGGTTTGGGAATGACTGGTGTTATACGCTGTCTCATGCACATTACTTGGACTTGACACTGGGGTTAGTAGATATCTTCTCAAGGGATATCCAGCATCGCCAAGTAGGTGATACATAGGCTTTATATCAGTTGCTAACTCAAGCTCAGCACAGAGCCTACTATTTTCAAAAATTATATTGTTGTGGACACTCCCAGGCCACCGGGCAACAACATTATGGAACAGTAGATCAGGGCCACACACAGCTTGAACGTTCAGAGAAAAATAACCTTTGCTGCAACGGAATGACTCTGAGTTTTTTACTGATGGTCTGAGTATAGCAATGTGTGTACAGCCAATTGCCCCTAGAACACCAGGCATTTCACTAATGCCATAAAATCCCTGAATAGTTTGGTTCAGGTCTTTGCCACAAGGAGTTAATATATAATGTCTGCTCCTACTGGCAATTGCTCTGGAGACTGTCTTCAGGCATTCGCTGACTGTAGTTTGTGACACATCATGGCTGTCACCTAATGTCCTTTGGTGATCTCCCGTTGCCATGCATCGTATCGCGATCAGTGTTTGGAGGTATGGTGGAACAGGACATCCTGTTGGGAGAGAACATGCATACAGCATTAGCAAACCACTCATGTAGCTACACAATTACTGTGATCTCCACATCATGAACACTTTATTTCTTTTATATTTGGCTTACCAGTGAAGTAAGATGCACATGAGTTTCAATATGCAGAGTAACACATTTTATTAACAGCATTGCAAGATTATTTTGGATTGGAGAAAAAAATTACCTCTCAAATCATTTGCGGCAGGAAGCTGATCTCTAATTTCCTCAATGAGATCATACATAGAAGCTTTTCTGAGACGGAAACGGTCAACAAATTCATCATCGCCCATCGCGGTGAAGGGGTTCATCCGATCTGGAAGGGTATCAAGGCTAATTATTGTTTTTTACTATAATTTGACAACCATTCTCGAAATCTGCAATTTTTGTCTATATATATATATATATTATATACATATATATATTATATACATATATATATTATATACACATACATACATATGCCAGGGTGACATCCCCAAAGAGTGTGGTTGCTGAGAAAAGGCAACTAAAAAAAATTATAAATCAACTTCCGACACTATTTGTACCTGTAACAACTCTGCGAGGTCGACGTCCACGCCCGACAGTACTTTTGGCATCTAATTGAGCATCTAATTGGGCATCCATCTCATTCTCCAGGTCGACCTGATCCCAATATGCCCAATCATCCCAAACCTGGTGATAGTCGTGATAGTCGGCCATGTTCTTAGATATCTGT
This sequence comes from Chionoecetes opilio, assembly GCA_016584305.1. Classification (NCBI taxonomy): domain Eukaryota; kingdom Metazoa; phylum Arthropoda; class Malacostraca; order Decapoda; family Majidae; genus Chionoecetes; species Chionoecetes opilio. The sequence goes on along the minus strand of JACEEZ010024460.1, from coordinate 340,068 downwards.
AATACCAATAATACAAATTAAAAGACAGTAGTACTACCTTCTAAATACTTTCATACCTAACCTAATCTAACCTAAGACAGATTAGTTATAAAAAGCACAACTTTGCAGCAAACCAGCACCTCATGTATCTCCTAGGTGTCCTTCACTGAGAGGCGGGTGTTATTCATACATAATACTGAGGTTATTATGTGAAGTTAGCTTATGTTGGGCTGATGGGTTGATAAGTTTCTTAAAATAAACATCAAATGGTAGGTTTAATATCTACGTATCATGCAGTGAAAACTAGCCCCCGCCACATTACTACCATCAGATTTATTCTAAACTCATCAAAATCTATTAGAGAAACAGTGTCATTATTTTTTTAACTAGAGGGAGGCTGTTTACCGAAAATCTACTGGTCATATACCAAAAATTCATATAATGGTCCACAATTTTCGCACTATGTTAACAATTTTCCTTAAAATCGTCTAGAGATGTTCGTAGCAAGATACCAAGAGAACGTCTACAGATTATGTTAGCAGTGAAAGGGTTTTAAGCTCCAAACTCAGGGCAAGTGCAGTATTTCTCTTGCACTGTTGCATATAACAAGAGTTTCATTAGGGTTAATATTCCGCAGGAGTTGCAGGGCTGCACAGGCCTTCCAACTTACCTTTTCTCTATTATTTTTGGATCAGTATAATATGCAGTAGTTATTCACTTCCGGAAACCAAAAATATAACACCTATTTTCATATAATAATAGCTAGGGTAGGTTACGTTAAGGTTCGGTTAGTTTGAGGTTATGTTTAGGTTAGGTCAGGTTTAGGTTAGGTTTGGGTTAGGTTTTGTGTAGTTATTTATGTTAAATAAGCGAATGTGATGGTGTGCGATTGCCCGGCTGCCGTTGCTGGTTGGCGCCGCTAACTGCTACGGAATATCATGAGGCGATATTTTGATACTTTCAACCAGTAATTGAGATTGAGGTTAAAAGTACATTGTTTCTATGTGTTTTGATGTGTTAAGAATGATGGTCAACATTAAAAATCGTCAGAAATGCATAATTTTGCAGTTATCCCTGCAGGTCAGGCTACTCAACCAACGCCCAGGTTAGGTTAGCAAACTAGCGGGGGTCTTGGGGAGCGCGACACCCCCAGTTATGTCAGGTTACGTGACCAATGTCCATGTATTGTATTAAACTGCACTTTTACCGTTGTAGTTAAAGATTTAACTAGAGATTTTTCCAGGAATAGGGAAGTCATTCCCGTAGATTTTATCGGTAATATATTTTTATGTATTTTTAGCCTCGTGTCAGTCCATAAAGTTTCCCCGCCCAAGACCTTGCGTTCCCGACGGGTCCCCAGGTTTGTTATGGAGGGGGGGGGGAGATAACTGTAAAATGAGGCATTTCCGACGATTTTTAATGTAGCCATTATTCTAAACACATCAAAATACATGGGAAAAGAGTACTTTGGACTTTTTACTCAATTGCTGGTTGAAAGTACCAATTTACCCATTAGGCATAGTAGTAATTTTTTTCAAGCATGTTTTGGTATGCAATGATGCCTATAAACAACCTTTTTCTTATCATGCACAAAGGTTAACTTCGTCAATAAACAGCTAAAAAGTAAGGTTATAATGGACGAGAACTTCGTGGTCGTTTTCAGAGACACCGACTAATTTTTCCTGGCCTACATTAGGTGCTCTTTCTAATGGAGATAGTGTTATTTCCCGGAAACCCATTAAAAAAAAATTAAAAATAATAATAATTTATTCACCGAATTTTATGCATGGTTAAGGTTAAGGTTAGGTTAGGTATACTTAGTGGTTAAGGTTAGGTTAGGTTTCATCAAAACCTATAAGGTTAGATTAGGTATACTTAGTGGTTAAGGTTAGGTTAGGTTAGGTTTCATTAAAACCTATAAGGTTAGGTTAGATATACTTTGTGGTTAAGGTTAGGTTAGTTTTCATTAAAACCTATAAGGTTAGGTTTGGTATGTTCTATTCAATTACTTCCCTGTTATCTGAGACCGACTAATTTCTCCCTGCCAAGTTTTAGAGCTTTTTCTGATGGAGATACGTGTTTTTAATGGAAACGGCGACCATAAAATTCGGTGATGAAATTATTATTATTATTATTTTTTTAAATATGAGTTTCCGGAAAATAAAACTATCTCCATTAGAAAAAACACCTATTGTAAGCCAGGAAAAATTAGTCGGTGTCTCTGAAAACGACCGCGAAGTTCTCGTCCATTATTACCAAACGTAACATAGGAGTAAGCCAGGGTACGTATCTGATCAAATAATGGGATGAAATAAACACAGTAAGGAGCACTTGCCCGCATGATTTTGGCATACTCGCCTTTAATATGCAAAGAGACCAACGAAACACTTTCAATTACGCACACAGGTTAATTGCGTCAATAAACAGCTATGAAGTAACATAAAGTCAGGGAAATGTGCTTACCTTATCTAATAACAGGATGAAAAGTACAGAGGAGATCTCAGCGCCAGCGAAGGGCAGGGAAAGAGGTGACCTGTGTTTGGTGCTGCGGTGGTGACCTTCCCGGCGAATGGCGAAGATGCGAAGAGACGAAGGAACCCTTCCCTTCGCGGCTCATAACATTAACGGTACCATTGACGTGACGACGAACTCTCTCCACTCCTCTTCCTCCCCTCTCCCCTTCTCTCCTTTCTCTAATGTTTACTCTTCTTAATTCCTTCTCCTCCTCCTCCTTTTTGTTTATATATCCTCCTCCTCTTTCTCTCTTCAAGTCAGGAAGCATATAACTATCAATGTGTCTATGCTCTATACTCAATGCAACCCTACTACTAATAATAATATAGAATAAGGCAAGAATTATGTGATAAATAAGCTTACATGATATGAGAAAAGAGGATCTAAGAGAAAAAAGGAAATGATCTGTGACTATGATAAGGGCGCCGTTGTAAGCAGTAAGGGCTGCTGACAGGCTCGTCTGTTTACAACTTGGCTGTCAGCCGGTGTGGTGACGTCAGCACCGCCTGCCTCGGGATAGCCTCCTGTGCCTTCCTGAAGACAGGTCAGCTGCCACGCCTGTGATAACATCATAGGACATCACCAGGGTTCTTAGGATTCCTGAAGGGATCCTCGCAGCCCTAAACAGCACCAAGAAGCCAGGCGCGTCATGGAGGTGGAGATCGAGGAGGTGGCCAGCCTGCTCTTCCGGGAGGGCATTGCAGGTAGCTGGCTGTACGGGATCTGTTGTTGACTGTGAAGTGGCTGTCACCTTGTTATGTCCTTCCTCCTGTGTTTCCCACCTGAGACCTTGATGATGGGGTGCAGTCAGTTCGTACACAAGTTGTTTCATACTCCAGTAGAATCGTACACCAAAAAGTTGGGTAATTATGGAGGAGAGTTTCACGTTCGTTTTCAGAGACACCAACTATTTTTTCTTGGCCTACAATAGGTTCTTGTTCTAATGGTGCTAGTTTTATTTTGCGCAAACCCAAAAAAAATTATACCTAACCTAACCTTATGTTTTAATGAAACCTAACCTAACCTAACCTTACAGGTTTTAAAGAAACCTAACCTAACCTTAACCACAAAATATTTTTTTTTTTTTTTTTTTTTTTTTTTTTTGGGTTTGCGCAAAATAAAACTAGCACCATTAGAACAAGCACCTATTGTGGGCCAAGAAAAAGTAGTTGGTGTCTCTGAAAACGAACGTGAAACTCTCCTCCGTATTAACCAAAAGTTGTTTCGTAGTCTATATGAAACCATAGTTGTTTTGTACACTCAGCTCAGAGTTGAACTTGACTTGTAGAGTTACGAAACGACACCCGGTATACAGCAGTCTTTGGTACTACTAACATACACTGAATAGCTATACGTTACTTCATCCTGTGTTGCTTTATCTATGTAGTATGCTGTGTAAAAATATTTAAAAGAATGGTATATCTTTTCATAAATAATTTTTTCCCTCTCTTCGCTTTGCTGACAGCACTCTGGTAAAGATAAGAAAAAGTTTGCAGGAAGAAATATGTTACTTTTCTGGGGGTTTTCATAATACACCTTTTCACTCTCAAATTAGAACAACAGAACTTCAAAATAAAACATATGAATTTCAAAATATAATACATGAATTTTTTCTTTTAATTTGAAATTCAATTATTTTAATTTGAAGCTCAGCTTCAAATAGTTATTTTTATTTGAAGCTGTTATTTTAATATAAACTTCAGTAGTTTTAATATAAACTTCAGTTGTTTTAATATAAACTTCAGTTGTTTTAATATAAGCTTCAGTTGTTTTAATATAAACTTTAGTTGTTTTAATATAAACTTCAGTTGTTTTAATATAAACTTCAGTTGTTTTAATATAAACTTCAGTTGTTATAATATAAACTTCAGTTGTTTTAATATAAACTTTAGTTGTTTTAATATAAACTTCAGTTGTTTTAATATAAACTTCAGTTGTTTTAATATAAACTTCAGTTGTTTTAATATAAACTTCAGTTGTTTTAATATAAACTTCTGTTGTTTTAATATAAACTTCAGTTTGAATATAAACTTCAGTTGTTTTAATTTAAACTTAAGTTGTTTTATTTAAACTTAAGTTGTTTTAGTTTGAGATTCACTTGTTTTAATTTGAAGTTCAGCTGTTTTAATTTGAGAGTGAAAAGGTGTAGGTAGTATTACCGTTGCAAATATGTAGTTTTCAAAAAGAATTAAAAGTAATGAGGTTAGGGGTCCAGGCGGTGGGTACAGCCTCTCCTTGGTTAGGTTCAGTTAATAAGCCTTGAGACCCACAACGTAATTTCCATTGTAATTTGGATACCATTAGACACTTTTTAGTGAATATAAGCAATATTTTAATAGATATGACATGCTTAGTATCCTTGTCCACTAGTTAATTTGGTATACTATTTAGTTACTTTTCGTAATCTTATGGCTAACAACAGACAATTTTATATAGCAAAGGAAAGATCGGGGCGTGAAGGGGTTAATAAGCTTAGTGGGGTGTCCCGGGGAAGTAGCCAGAGTAGTAGTGGAATATATTGCGGCATACATTTGCAGTCCGACTCCATAACAAGATTATATTTATTTCAATCTGCAGATCTGTAAATGCTGCAAAGAAATCAATATCACAAGGATGGAGTGCGATTGAAGCATTAGTCCCATAGGATAACCTTAGAAACTGTTAACAATGTTGTGTTTTCAGAGGGTTGGACTGAGAATGAGGACTTCCCTAACTACATCACACAGCTGGCCTCGTGCGGGGTGGAGAAACTGGGTAGGTGGATTTTACCTCTGAACCTTTTAACCCCTTGAGACCCAGAACGTAATTTCCATTGTAATTTGGGTACCATAAGACGTTTTTTAGTGAATATGAGCAATAATTTATAGCTATTACCTGTTTAGTATCCTTGTCCACTAACTAATTTGGTTTATTAAGTTACTTTTTCGTAATCCTATGGCTAACAACACTTTTTTTTATATAGGAAAGGAAAGATCTGGGCGTGAAGGGGTTAAGAAGAATGTGCTGATATCATTAATTTAGGATCTCAAGTCTTATAGGTTTTTTGAAATTACGTTACATATTTGTATAATTCAAGATCTCGAATATGTCCTCGAGAACAGTATGCACAACAGTCTTCAGGATCACAACCATGAGCCTCGTAAGCTTAGACACAAATATCACACCAATCATTGTTATTAATACACCAATGGAACAAAAACCTCATCAATAAAATATGACTTCAGAAAATAAAAAGCTCATCAATAAATAGACTTTAGAAAATAAAAAGCTCCTCAATAAAATCACTTCAGAAAATAAAAAGCTCATCAATAAATAAGACTTCAGAAAATAAAAAGCTCATCAATAAAATATGACTAGAAAATAAAAAGCTCGTCAATAAAATATGACTAGAAAATAAAAAGCTCATCAATAAAATATGACTAGAAAATAAAAAAGCTCATCAATAAAATACAAAAATATAAAGTCATCAATAAAATACTAAATAAAAGCTCATCAATAAAATATGACTAGAAAATAAAAAAGCTCATCAATAAAATATACCTTTAGAAAATAAAAGCTCATCAATAAAATATGACTAGAAAATAAAAAGCTCATCAATAAAATATGACTTCAGAAAATAAAAAGCTCATCAATAAAATATACCTTTAGAAAATAAAAAGCTCATCAATAAAATATGACTTCAGAAAATAAAAAGCTCATCAATAAAATATGACTTCAGAAAATAAAAAGCTCATCAATAAAATATGACTTCAGAAAATAAAAAGCTCATCAATAAATAAGACTTCAGAAAATAAAAAGCTCATCAATAAAATATGACTTTAGAAAATAAAAAGCTCATCAATAAAATATGACTTTAGAAAATAAAAAGCTCATCAATAAAATATGACTTCAGAAAATAAAAAGCTCATCAATAAGATATGCCTTTAGAAAATAAAAGCTCATCAATAAAATCACTTCAGAAAATAAAAAGCTCATCAATAAAATATGACTTCAGAAAATAAAAAGCTCATCAATAAAATATGACTTCAGAAAATAAAAAGCTCACCAATAAAATATGCCTTTAGAAAATAAAAAGCTCATCAATAAATAAGACTAGAAAATCAAAAAGCTCATCAATAAAATATGACTAGAAAATAAAAAAGCTCATCAATAAAATATGACTTCAGAAAATAAAAAGCTCATCAATAAAATATGATTTCAGAAAATAAAAGCTCATCAATAAAATATGACTTCAGAAAATAAAAAGCTCATCAATAAATAAGACTAGAAAATAAAAAAGCTCATCAATAAAATCACTTCAGAAAATAAAAAGCTCATCAATAAAATATGACTTCAGAAAATTTAAAGCTCATCAATAAATAAGACTTCAGAAAATTTCCGTGGACCTAACCTAACCTAACCTAACCTAACCTACCCTACTCCAAACAGGGAAAGAGAGTGCCCATCTGCATGAGGAGAGGAGTGCCATCCTGGACCAGACCAAGGACCTCGCCTACACCAACTACAAGACCTTCATCCACACCGCCGAGTGCTCCAAGAGTATCTACAATGATGTGAGCCCCATGTACTATGAAATCTATCCGTAATTTTTTTTATCTATTCTGCCTAATCCTAATGCTCCTTAAGCTCCTATATCCTATGTTGCCTGCCTGTACTATGAAGAAGTTTATCATTTTTAAAAAGTCATACAGGCGGGAAGTCAGTCAGTCTATCAGATAAAAAAAAAAATTACTCATATCGTTAATCATGAAATTAAGCTGTTTTGTCTTTGTCTTTGCATTGTGGACTACACATTCCTCTTTTTTTATGTCTGTTTTCAATCGTTTGTTGCGTTTGAACCCGGAACTACCACGTGTAGGTCTCACAGCTTCTTGTAGCTTTTTTATGTTCTTATGTAACCCATAGCACATACAGGTCTTTTTTTCACTAGAGCTATGTTGGTACGTAGGCCTACTTTATAGTATACCGAGTCCTTATAATTCCTACGCGCCTTTTTTTTCTTAAGCGCTATGTTGGTAGGCCTTGTAGGTTTTCATTTGAGGGTCCTGATGGCTGTTTGATGAATAGAAGAAGTTTAACCCCTTCACACCCAGATCTTTCCTTTGCTATAAAAAAATTGTCTGTGGAGCCATAAAATTACAAAAAGTAACTGAATATACCAAATTAGTTAGTCGACAAGGATACTAAACATGTCATATCTATAAAATATTGCTTATATTCACTAAAAATCGTCTAATGGTACCCAGATTACAATGGAAAGTACGTTCTGGGTCTCCAGGGGTTAATGAGTACTGTATCCCTGTTTGCTATGGTTGCAGTTCACCAGCGTGGAGAGTCACCTGGAGGGCCTGGCATCCTGTCTCCCCAACCTGAGGACAAGTGTTGAGAGCTTCCTGGCCACCTCCAAAAACCTAGCTCAGTCGCGCCACCTCACCTCACTCACCCTCACCAAACACACACAGCTGCTGGAGGTGAGGCCGACACACTATGCTCTGGAAAATAAGAAAATGTGAATAATAAGAATAAAAAAGAAGTGAAGTAAGTGAAAAAAATTAGAATGACTGTGGACTTTGTGACAAGGCCGGTCTTATGTTGGTCTTCTGATTGGTGTCTTTGTGTGGTCCGCAGATCCTTGAGTTGCCGCAGCTGATGGACACCTGCGTCAGAAACGGCTACTACGAGGAAGCGCTGGAAATTGTGGCGTACGTCCGTCGCCTGGAGAAGAAGCACACAGACATTCCAATTATTACGGTAATTTTTTAAAGTGAAGTCATTTGCTTACACCAAGGATAATAAACAAGTTATATCTCTTCCTCTCCATTATGTACCATTATATATCATTCCCTCTATATTCTATCCTTGCCTTACACCCAAGTGATGAGCCGCCCACCCTCACTGCATTGCCTGAGTGCCCCGGCTCATCACAGTGTTCCGTCTGCAGGGCATCGTGAAGGAGGTACAGGCGGGCACGCGGCTGATGCTGAGTCAGCTCCTCGCACAGCTGCGCTCGCCCCTGGCACTGCCGCAATGCCTCAAAGTGATCGGTAAACTTGAGAGATTTTCTATCTGTATCAGAAACTTTTTGAGTATTCATGAACCAACAACATTTTTCTCCTCTCTTAGTTGTCACCACAGGTATGAGAAAACACTTGGCATCATGAAAATTACAATGTGTTTGGGTGTATAAGGCACACCTCTATTTTCAAGACTAATCTCCATGGGTGTATAAGGCACACCTCTATTTTCAAGACTAATCTCCATGGGTGTATAAGGCACACCTCTATTTTCAAGACTAATCTCCATGGGTGTATAAGGCACACCTCTATTTTCAAGACTAATCTCCATGGGTGTATAAGGCACACCTCTATTTTCAAGACTAATCTCCATGGGTGTATAAGGCACACCTCTATTTTCAAGACTAATCTCCATGGGTGTATAAGGCACACCTCTATTTTCAAGACTAATCTCCATGGGTGTATAAGGCACACCTCTATTTTCAAGACTAATCTCCATGGGTGTATAAGGCACACCTCTATTTTCAAGACTAATCTCCATGGGTGTATAAGGCACACCTCTATTTTCAAGACTAATCTCCATGGGTGTATAAGGCACACCTCTATTTTCAAGACTAATCTCCATGGGTGTATAAGGCACACCTCTATTTTCAAGACTAATCTCCATGGGTGTATAAGGCACACCTCTATTTTCAAGACTAATCTCCATGGGTGTATAAGGCACACCTCTATTTTCAAGACTAATCTCCATGGGTGTATAAGGCACACCTCTATTTTCAAGACTAATCTCCATGGGTGTATAAGGCACACCTCTATTTTCAAGACTAATCTCCATGGGTGTATAAGGCACACCTCTATTTTCAAGACTAATCTCCATGGGTGTATAAGGCACACCTCTATTTTCAAGACTAATCTCCATGGGTGTATAAGGCACACCTCTATTTTCAAGACTAATCTCCATGGGTGTATAAGGCACACCTCTATTTTCAAGACTAATCTCCATGGGTGTATAAGGCACACCTCTATTTTCAAGACTAATCTCCATGGGTGTATAAGGCACACCTCTATTTTCAAGACTAATCTCCATGGGTGTATAAGGCACACCTCTATTTTCAAGACTAATCTCCATGGGTGTATAAGGCACACCTCTATTTTCAAGACTAATCTCCATGGGTGTATAAGGCACACCTCTATTTTCAAGACTAATCTCCATGGGTGTATAAGGCACACCTCTATTTTCAAGACTAATCTCCATGGGTGTATAAGGCACACCTCTATTTTCAAGACTAATCTCCATGGGTGTATAAGGCACACCTCTATTTTCAAGACTAATCTCCATGGGTGTATAAGGCACACCTCTATTTTCAAGACTAATCTCCATGGGTGTATAAGGCACACCTCTATTTTCAAGACTAATCTCCATGGGTGTATAAGGCACACCTCTATTTTCAAGACTAATCTCCATGGGTGTATAAGGCACACCTCTATTTTCAAGACTAATCTCCATGGGTGTATAAGGCACACCTCTATTTTCAAGACTAATCTCCATGGGTGTATAAGGCACACCTCTATTTTCAAGACTAATCTCCATGGGTGTATAAGGCACACCTCTATTTTCAAGACTAATCTCCATGGGTGTATAAGGCACACCTCTATTTTCAAGACTAATCTCCATGGGTGTATAAGGCACACCTCTATTTTCAAGACTAATCTCCATGGGTGTATAAGGCACACCTCTATTTTCAAGACTAATCTCCATGGGTGTATAAGGCACACCTCTATTTTCAAGACTAATCTCCATGGGTGTATAAGGCACACCTCTATTTTCAAGACTAATCTCCATGGGTGTATAAGGCACACCTCTATTTTCAAGACTAATCTCCATGGTGTATAAGGCACACCTCTATTTTCAAGACTAATCTCCATGGGTGGGGGGGGGCGGGGGGGGGCGGAATTAAGTTTATATCTATTTATTTTTCAACATCAGCATAATCTTTTATTGTTTTCTCCCATACTTCATAATATATAAAATAACTTCTGATAAGTCCATGATGAAATAATATCTGGTTGTATCATATTTTTGCATCACTGAATTCATTGAAAACAGGCTTCTGAAAGTTGACTCACTTTTCCTTACATGAAGTAATGCTGTACCTCTGATCCTGCAGGCTTACTGAGACGTCTTGATGTCTTCACTGAACCTGAACTAAGACTCAAGTTCCTTCAAGCCAGAGATTCCTGGTTCAATGGCATCCTGAAGAGCATACCCAAGGAGGACGGTAAGCTTAGTGTGCTGTGAATGCCAGTATCTCGTTGCTTCACTTCAACTATTATCATCACTTCATATATATATAATCACTGTTCATCCTTTACTCATTGACTGCATGTATTGTATTATTATGTAGCAAGGAAAGTGTTTGTTGATATGCTTAGTCATTAGTGGATGTATATGATTGTCTTGTCTATTTCAGTGTAGCTTTTATAGTTCTGTAATACTTTTGCCTCGCTGTGCTTATAAGATCCCTTGTACTATTGTGTATTTCAGTGAGGGTTATATAGTGCTGTAATACTTTTGCCTTGGTTTCCTTCTAAGATCCATGTGTTATCTCCCTCCCCGCAGCCTACCAGCACATCATCAAGGTGGTGGAGGCATCGCGCGTGCACCTCTTTGACATCGTGACCCAGTACCGCGCCATATTTTCCGACGACGACAACCGGTTCGGTCTGGGGGATCCCGAGGTCAACGAACAGGCGATATTTCACGGCTGGATCTTGCACAAGGTAATTCTTCTTTTTAGTTGCCAATGTTTATATCTGTGGTTCATCAGATTTTGTTCTTTTCTCTCTCTCTCTCTCTCTCTCTCTCTCTCTCTCTCTCTCTCTCTCTCTCTCTCTCTCTCTCTCTCTCTCTCTCTCAGTAGTCAAACACAATTCCTAGCCAGGTTAATGAGGCTCTTGGTGTCAGCAGGCGTGTGTCAGTAGCCTACCAAAGACTATACCTGTGTAGACCTGAGCTATGGACACTGCTATACAGTGACGCAGCTACGGGTGGGCATGGGGGGGGAATCCTGTGTCCCCCCCCCTCCACTGGCCATGGCTGCCGTATTTTGTATAATGTTTTAATACCCACCACTGATCTGATCTTACAATATGCCATTATAGCTACCCTTCTATGTGGCATCAGAGTGACCCCTGAGCTCCCCTTGCCTAGTGCCCCCCCCCCTCCAGGTGCCCCCCTATTGATAGATGCCTAGCTACGCAACTGCTAACAAAGCAATCCAATCCTTTAACAACCCACAAACTACGTAGTAAAAAAAAAAAAAATATCCTACCCCAATCCTCTGCGACACTGTTAACGAGTTCGAAGCACTAATGAACCCTATCAATATATACTACTTTAAAAGAATACTACAAAACTATACCAACACTAACTAACATTTACTAACATTTAAGACTTAGATAACGTTACAGGTCAAGAATTATTGGGCAAAGGTCAACAGGTAAGGGCGTGGGAAGAAAATAAGTGAAAGGTTTAGTGTTTCGAAGCAGTGTTGAGCTCATTGAGTAATCCGATACGAGCGTCAGTCGTGAGCGAGCCGGCGATGGGGCAGGACGTGTGTGCAGGCAGCTGGGAGGAGGAAGAGGAGGATTTTGAGCCAAACAACGCTTAATATTGTTGCTTTTCTTCATATTCCTGCAGGGTAAGGTAGTGGACAGAGAAAGGGAGGGAGTGGGAGAGTGAGTGAGAGGAATGAGTGGGCAGTGGCGGATCTAGGGTGGCCACGGCCACCCCTGAACTATCATTGGCCACACCAGATCTGAGTCCATTTTTTTAATGACACTAGTAGTTTTTTTAATCACACTAGATATGTGTCCAACCTTGGCCACCCCAGTCACCATGTCCTGGCGGCGCTATTGTGAGTGAGGGAGGGAAGGAGTGAGGGCTTACATGTGATTTGAGGTTGTTTAGTCCTCCCTGTAAAGTAATGGCTGTTGCCTCGTTATCTTTCAACCTTACAAATTATAACGTCAGATCGGTTATAGCCAGTGGCGTAGCTACGTGGGGGCACGTTCCCCTCCATGAGAATCCGGAGCCCCTCGAGTGCCCCCCCCCCCCCCCCTCCCCACACACAAACACTGACCATGGCTGCCGTAATCTGCTTGGACCTGTGACTGACGATATGCCCTAATACCTCTCTATGTGGCATCAGAATGCCCCCGAGTTTCGCTTGCCACAGTGCCCCCCATTGATAGCTACCTAGCTACGCCACTGGTACTATACCTGTAAAGTTTATGCTATGTGGGCAGCTATCAGATGAAAGTTTTAAAATTGTTGCATCTCATTGGTACAATCCCAGCCCTGGGTCACCACTGCCTACAGGCACTGTCGACACAGATGTGTCTCTATACTCACCATACGTTAAGTTGGCGAAAATGGGGCCCCTTCACTCCCTCTTTCCCAACGCACGGGATTGGCTGAGGTGTTGGGTGAAAATGCCTTACTCCAAGTTCCGCCCTAAAGCCCCAACACCTCAGCCAATCCCATGCGTTCGGAAGGGGGGAGTGAGGGGGACCCATTTTCGCCATCTTAACGTGCGGCGAGTATAGCTTTGGCCTATACAGTACTATGGAAGGCTGACAGTGACATTTGGCCTATACTATGGAAAGCTGACAGTGACATTTGGCCTATACTACTATGGTTTAGTTGACATTTGTAAACTATGGATTGATTTGATTGGTTTAATGCCAAGAAGGGGGGAAATGTGCCAGACTTGTATACTGTGGAAGGCTGACATTGGGCCTATACTACGGAAGGCTGACATTATAAGTATTCTTCCCCCTCATCAGGTCAACCAGTTCATTGCCATGGTGGAGAGGGACCTGCAGCGTGGCGTGGGCAACAACCTGGAGGCCTTGCTTGCCCAGTGCATGTTCTTTGGCCAGTCCTTCAGCCGCATCGGGGCAGACTTCCGGAACCTCTTGATCCCGCTGTTCCAGGTGATTTTTTTTTTTTTTCTCTCATTCACTCTCTCTCTCATTCATTCACTCTCTCTCTGCTACCCTATCTAGCTCTCTTTATGGAGAGGTTTCACAGAGTAGTGGCATTACTGGGAAACTACAGATTGTTGGTTAAAGAGGGGAACAAAATACTGAAGATTGTGTACATAATTCTCATTTGACTTCATATATACACCAAAATTCTGATATGGAGTAGCATTTTCGTCACATTTTCAAGAAAGAAAATAATATGCATTCAAGCTCTGTAGATAAACAGATTTTAGCTCAATTATATTTCGGCCTCAGCTTTCCTGTTAGTAACTTTTTCCTCCTGGCTATCTTTGCAGAAAGCCGCTCTACTACAGCTTGAGAAGGACATCAGAATAGCCAACATAAGGTATGATGAAACACTCAGTTGTTTTTCTCTGATGGAAACCCAACAACTCAGCTCATCAGCAACACTCTTACCAGAAACACAAGTGAGTGACCATTTGTTGGGTATTGGGTTGGGTACATGTTGGGAACTCCGTAGTGTAGTGGTAGCACGCTCGATTCACAGCTGGGAAGTCCCAGGTTCGATCCCCGGGTGGAGCGGAGATAGATGGACCGTTTCCTTAATTAAAACCCGAGCTCCTGTCCACCCAGCAGTGAATGGGCACCGGGTGTTAGCCGGGGGTTTGTGACCCGCTTCCCGGGGTGGTGGTTTCGGCCAACATTAAGGAGAAAGGATGAATTATAAAATGTAGCAATGGAGACGGGGCCATAAGAGTGTACCTCAGGCCCTGTAAAATACGACTAGATGAATTTCATTGATACATTTATGCACGTGTACATGGTGCTTCAGTGATTATGTTTTTGCTATTTGTAACAATAACACCTCACACCCTAGTAGCTGTTATTGTTCCCTCTTTCAGGACAGGACCAGGCCTCCCCTCACCCTGATGGAGTTTGCTCCGCTGGCTCACTACATGAATGGCCTGGTGGCGGCCTTCAACACCCTGCGCCAGTGTTGTCCCGTGGCCACACTCGCCGGCGCCCTGAGACTCCTCCGGCAGTCTGTGGCCAAGGTGAGCAAGCCAGTGACTTACCTTGTGTCTGGACTGCCTAACAACACCCACATATTCTCAGGCAAAATGAAAAAAAAGAATATCAGACACAACCAAGACCTGAGTTGGGAAATTTGAAAATCTAAGAGATGTCTATGTTAATGGTGATATTCATGAATTCATTTGTTAGATAGAAGGGAATCGGTGATGATAAAAATTGTCACGTCCCATTCCTCAAGCTGACAAAAGCTGCCCTTTGATTGATGTGCATTTTTAACTTGATATGGATTCCCATATTCCATCCTTACAGCAGGCGAGACAGTTACAATGAAGTGATGTTATAAGTTTTCTAATAAGTTCTGTAAACTTTTCAGGTTATTTCAGCCCTGCTTGAGCTGCACCGGCTGGAGAGTTCCGGCTTCACGGCGAGGGAGGCCGTGGCGTTCCAGCGCATGTGCTCCGTGGTTGCCAACGACCTCCTGCCACACATCAACAAGTGTCTGTGTTTCCTGTACCCTCTCCAGCAGATCTCCCTCATCACAGGTATTCCTGGTAACCTGCTGCACAGACAGGTGAGTTGTCCTGTTTCTTAATTTGAAAATTGGTTTGGTGGTTAGTGTACTTGATTTTCAGTCCAGAGGTTCAGGGATGATCTTGCCTACAAATACCCCATTACATCATTATTGACAAGCAAAGGACTGGTATTAAAAGCCAGGCTTCCTCACTGCTATCACTATGATTCTACCCAATCTATTTTATATTTTATTGCATACATCTAAAAAATCTTTCACTTAATCCTTCTCAATAAATTTTCTCCTTCACTACAAATCCTGACTTTTGGTCTTTGCTGCATTGACTTTTAATTTCCTCATTCCATGCATACAGAAACTGACTTATTTTTGCTGCATTCTCCAAATGTTATGTAATCCACAAATAGTAACTTGCTCTCTCTCTCCATTTTCTCATACTTGCCTTCAACACAGCCCCAATTTTCACCCTCGTCACTACATCCATGATCAATGCTTGCACAGCTGGCTAAGTGGGTAGACATACACCTGAATGTTCAATTGTCCATTCATCTAGTTTCTGCCATTTTGGTTAGCTTTGGAGCTCCACAGCTGTACGTCAGCTGGCTGCCACCATGGGATCCCGGAAGCTTACCAATGAAGAGGAAGTGTTTGCCTTGACTCGGGTGGAACAAAGAGTCTTTATGATGCATGGAGCTCGGGATATCAACATCATATGCAGGGCCATTTATACAAAGTGGCAGGTGGTACTATTCCCGGGTTGGGTTAGGAGTGGAATGACGATAAAATCTAAGCTCTAAGGAACTGGAAAACTTCTCCAATGTAAGGTAAAGTTTGTCAGTCGTAGACTTAATTTTTCTTCATTCTATTCTACTTCCAACATTATTTCCGGGAACAGTACCCGATATGCCAGCTGCCACTTTTTTGAGGTCTGGCCTTGCATATGACAGATATCCTGAGCTACATGCATCACAGACTCCCTATTCCAGCTGAGCCAAGGCACGAGCTTTTCTTTCATTGGTAAGCTTCCATCATCCCAGACTGGTGGTTCGAAGTAGAGTCTTGGAGCTCCAACAGACACCAAAATGGCAGAAATAGGAGGATGATCAAGCAGTCTGGTGCATGTGTACTTAGTTTGCCATCTGTATGACCACTGAGGTTCTGGGTGCTTTCCTACCGTGTGTATAATTGGCACACGTTAAGTTGGGGAAAATGTGGCCCCTTCACTCCCCCCTTCCGAATGCACGGGATTGGCCGAGGTATTGTATTGGGTGTTGAGTGAGAATGCCTTACTCAAAGTTCCGCCCTAAAGCCCCAACACCCAACTCCTCAGCCAATCTAGTGCGTTCGGAAAGGAGGAGTGAGGGAGCCCCATTTTCGCCGCCTTAACGTGTGGTGAGTATAGTGGTTTGCGTGGATGCAGGATTAACAGCGACTCATTACCACCAGTCAAGTGTGTGTACGCTAGTGATATATACATAACCTTCTGGGTGTGTCGACTCTTCTTGCATTTTTGGTTTAGATTTCTTTCATGTCCACAAAATACTTGCTTTTGTGGTACTGAGATTTCTTTCTAGATTTCTTTCATGTCAAGAGACATTTTCTTGTCTCTTGTAGCAAGCTTTCCTACAATCATATTAAGTATGTCCTTTATTTTGACATACAAGTTGTTATATTTCTTATTCGACTTTCAGAAATGTGGCCAATTGAATACCGAGGAATTACTTGCTCCCATCCAACACCTGTTACCCGAGAAAGAAGAAAAAGTACCTGACATGGACGTGAGAGATCCAATAATGCTAAGTGACAGACGAGAAGAAGAATCAGAGATTCCGACCACAGCCGAGGATGCTGACCAAACGAGTGACGTGGAACCCTTAGAACCTGAACCGGGTACCGAGTACACTACACCTCTCAACAAGATTCCTTCAGAGGAAAGTACTGAAGTGAATTATACATTAAGTGCAGACACAGCAGAAAATACAGAGAATACTTCAATTGACAATCAAAGTAAGTCCTTCACCTTAGAGCCATTGTTAACTGAAGAAAGTGTGCCGTCTTCTGACAGCCCGTCCCCATCCACACAGGACCCATTAATAGCCGAGCCTACCTATACTATTTCCTGAATCACTGTGAAAGGCTAGAAAAAATGTCATACAATAAAAGTGGTTACATAAAGTATAAATAAAACCAGAGTTTTGTTTGTGCCATTTATCGTTCTAAAAGATATGAGTGTAGGAAAATCATGGCAAACACTTAAATTATTTGTGTACCTTTCTTCCGTAAAAAATCTTTACATTTCACTACAGTATTTAAATAAATTAGAGCTTAGATCTAACCCCTCCTCTTCTGATACTCTAAATTTAATTAAAGGAATTCATGGAAATTATTCACAACACAAAACACCTGTTATTAGTCATCAGGTGTGTGCTGTACAATCAACAATTCAACATAAATCAGTATATAAGCTTGATTGGAGTTTGAAAAAATCAACTGGTTGTGGGTCATTGACTTCTCATTTATGCTGTTTTATTAATTTTCAGTTGTTATATTAATTATTTTTAGTGTTAGTACTCGTTGGAGGATCCTCCAGAACTGCAGGGTTTACCGGAGTGCTGAGTTCTTTGCAACTGATCACAGACTTCTTGTTGCTACACTTAAGCTTCATGTCAAGTCCAGAAGAATCTCAAGAGGTAACCATACTGTGTTTCATCTTGAGAAGCTGAAGGACTTGACATGTGCTCATGAGTATGCAGTGGCAATCTCAAATCGGTTTGATGTGCTCGGTACCCTCGAGGACCCTGTAGAACTGTGGGATACCTTCAAACGTGAAACTCTCCAGGCTGCCAAGAAGTGTATTGGGGAGCGCCCGAGGTCAAGGCGTGGTTTTGTCTTGACGGAGACGCTGGAGAATATCGAGGAGAGTCGCGCTGCCAGGCTTGCTGGTAACAGGGACCAGCACAGGGCTCTGTCACGCCGGACTAGAACCCTCCTGGGGAGAGACAAGGAGAGAGGTATGTCAGGAGTCTCGCTGAGGATGTCGAGGGTCATTTGAACACTAATGACATCCGACCCGCCTACTGAGCCCTGAAGAAGATCCGTTCCAAGTCTCCATCTCGGGCGAGTGCTATTCGAACAGCAGATGGGCGCCTCGTGTCTGACATGGATGGGCAGATGGCTCGTTGGGCTGAGTACTTTGGGCAGTTGTTCACGGTGGACCCTCCTCCAACTGAGCAGCTTCACACCACTGGATTACGGGCAGTGGATGCCGATCCTCCCATTGACAAAACCGCACCCTCTCTTGACTAAGTCAGAGAGGCTGTAGCAAAGTTGAGGGGCGGAAAGGCAACTGGTGTCTGTAATATCAGTGCGGAGCTCCTCAAAGCTGGAGATGAGGCCATGATTCGCGGGTTGCATGCTGTCCTGACTGCCGTGTGGCAATCGGGTACCATTCCTCCTGACTGGAAAAGTGGGCTGGTCATCCCTATCTGGAAAGGGAAAGGGGACCGTCAGGACTGCAACAATTACCGCGGTATTACACTGCTCAGCGTGCCAGGCAAGGTGCTTGCCCATCTACTGCTGACACTGATCCGCAGTCATCTCCTGAAGCATCAGAGACCTCAGCAGTCTGGGTTCACGCCTGGCAAGCCAACAACGGACCGCAAACTAGCGCTTAGTGTCCTGGTGGAACGCCGACGTGAGTTTCGACAGGGGATGCTTGCAGCCTATGTTGATCTCAAGAAGGCGTTTGACTCAGTGCATCGTGGGTCACTCTGGGATCTTCTGCGACTTCGAGGGATTCCTGCAGACTATTGGTTTGATGACTGGTCTGTACTCTGGGACCAAGAGTGCTGTGAAGTGTGGGGCAGGTGTATCCAGCTTCTTTCCTGTTAATACAGGAGTGAGGCAAGGGTGCGTCCTTGCCCCATCACTTTTCAACACTTGTATGGACTGGATATTGGGCAAAGTTGGAGATCAAAGTGATTGTGGATGCATCCGATGCATCCCTCGGTAACACCAAGATCACTGTTTTTGCCGATGAAGCAGTAATCTTTGCTGAGTCGCTGGAGGTCCTGGTGATTGCTCTTGAGGCCCTGCATGAGGAGGGAAAGCCTTTGAGTCTTGAGGTTTCCTGGCTCAAGACCAAGATCCAGGTGTTTGGACATTAGTAGGCTTACTAGATGAAACAGTACAGTCTGTTCATGCGTTCTTGTGAATACAGAGTGTATGGACTGGGTAATTGAGGCCTATTACCTGCATAGTCCGTCAGCGCCAACTTTGGCTATATGGGCATGTGGCACGCTAGCCTAAAACCGATCCTTCCCATCGGGTTGTATCTGTAAGAGACAATCCACGCCCAGGCCACGGCCAAGGGGACGCCCACAAGGCTCGTGGCTGGGGCAAGTTGAAGTTTCCTGCCGAGAGTTGCTTGGTATTGAAAGGGACCCTGCACGGGGACTCGCACGTGGTGTGGGTCGAGGTGACACGCCCTCCGGCGTATGGCCCTAATGATTGATTAGCAAAAATGTGGATTATTATCTATATCCCATGGTATCTATAGGTACCAATATCTATATTGGAAGTCTGGGAAAAAAAAATTGTAAGTACATTTCTGTAGATCTTAAGTACTTTCTGCCAATATTGAAATCAATAAAACAGCATAAATGATAAGCTCTAATCCAATCTTATTTTCATGAGGTAATATGAACTCAATAAAGTTACAATATTTTCATGAATAAGCTGTATAATGACATACTTGGCCAATAAGAATAATGTACGGTGGTGAAACAATGACATGACGAGCTGCTTCTTTATATATTCATTTATTTTTGTGCAGTTGAAAATATTTTCAGCTTATCGTGGACTTCCAGGATTAATCTTGCAACCCCCGCCTGGAAACTCCATATAAGGCAACAATAGGACTTGTGTTAACAATACCATTTTCAACCTGTCAATTTGAAAGCAAGGTTCATTAATAAATAATTTATCCTGTAATTGCTGGAAGTCTATCAAAACTAAGTTATGAATATTCTGACATTTAACTATAACTTAATATTGTTTTGAAGGTACATACAATGCATTGATAAAAATTAAGTTATTGTAAGTAATGAAAATATAAATATATATTTGATGACTCTTCATGGTTCTCACGCACCTACCAACAACCTCACGTCCGCTACTTCCTATATAACCTGTCATGGAGCCTCACAGCAGCCGACTACAGGCAATACACACTCTTAGTTATTGATTACTAGCCATTCCATTCAGAGGCTTGAAACATTGCAATCATTTACTTCAATACCCATTACGCCCAATTATTGGTTCGCTAAATTATTACTGAACTGGGACAAAGAGTAATTGACCTCTCCTAAGGCTTTTACATCACTGTAAACACAATGATCAAATACATCCAAATGAAAATTTTAATTATATTTATCTGCAAGGCAATTAATGAAGTAGAACTGTAATGGGTTTCCAGCCATAGCTGAATGCATCACGAAATAAATGATGGCTCAAATCTGATGGAAAATGAGTTGAAGAACAACCGTGATGAGATATTTTAAACATTACTTACGGGGCTTTGGACATCACACAACATTCCTTCATCGCCGGCCAACAGCCAAACACACTGGCCCAGATTTTAAGGGAATTTTTGAATTACTTAGTCCTGGAAAAAAACTAAACCATAAGTATATAGTAGCAGAGGCAAAACCATCACACCAACAGCACTACACAAAGGAAGCATGGAAGAGCATAGAGAGCTTCAACAACCATCAGCAAGCGCCTGGCCTATTCCATTACACGACATAAATCATAATGTTTGGATAAATAAGATTTGCATAAGAAATAAATATGCCCACCTTAAATTGGTTAAGAATTATGGCCAACACTAAAAACAAGATATTGACCTAGCGGCTTAATTACCATGCCTGGCTGCCATCAACGTATCATTAAGACACTTAAACATAGCTGATCTCCAAAACCTAATATGCAATACCCAAGCATTAATGATTCTCTTTTTCACCTCATGAATAAGTTACTGTTGGCGAGTTAAGAGTGACGGGGAAGCCCTCGTCAAGGCTGTACTCGACACTACAGACTATGGAATGTTATCACCCACAAAGCAGGTCAGTAATTTCACTATAAAGACAAAAAGTGCTTCCTATGAATAAATCAATAAATGTTTGCCAAAGAATGTGATGAAGATTAAAGAAAGACCAGATCCAGAACCTCTTGATGTGAGATAGGTTCCATCATTGACGTAACATAATACTCAGGTTTACATAGCCTGGAGACCCACGTGGTCCATTTTCGAGGTCCTGGGATCCAAACTCTGGGAAGATTATAAACAATCTCTAATCTCTTCCCCAATTATTATAATTGAAGCAAAATATGAATATACTTCCACCAGCAGGTTGAGCAACAGCAATAAACCAAAGATCAATTAAAAGAAAACCTACTTGAAATTCAAAATCACTTTCATATCCACAACTACCTGAGTGGGAAATGGATGTATTAAGTAGCAAGCTGCCTCTCATTCTGGATGTGCGGGGGAAAAAATCAAGTCGTATTGATTTGTATGCAGGAAGACAAATTAAGATGATTAAGCTATGAATATCAAAAGGCATCCATGTTTACCTATCTCATTAAAGATATGTCGAGCGCTCTCAATTATACTTCAATACATGGACTCATCATACAGATTAGAACAACAAGACAACACTTGTGTTCTTAACAGGCAGATTTAGGCTTGTCTCCCACACCCCCGGCCTGCTCATACACGGCACATGCTACCTGCACGGCCAAGCTGTCCGCCTTGTCCTGGGTGGCGGCCTCGGAATACACCCGCACGATGTCCTCCGTACCCGAGGGCCGCACAAAAGCTCGACCTTTGGGGAAGCTGGCCACAATCTTGTTGATGGCGCCTTGCAAACCCTCAGGCGTGACACAAACTCTCTCTGCATCCGTCGTGGTGATCACAGACCTGTCCGCCACTGTCACCTGAAAGTATTAATTTTCATATTAGTTACAATGTACACTAAGTTTGAAATTCTGTACAGTTCACACCAATGAATTAAATAAAGCCATATGGTGGTATGTATGTACACTAAATATTCCATCTTTGGTTATGAAGTAGGGTAATATCCCAAGAGATGGAGTCTAGTCAAAGAACAATTTTACCTATTTCATTGGGTAATCCTACAAGTGCTAGGAGTAGAGGGCTCTAGTCCCACCTAACCTTTAAGCTGCATCACATTTATACCATGGTCTTTCAAAGGTGGATGTAATCATTATAAATCATTGCATCTTAAGTTTTTCATGCCAGATATCGCCGTCCCACATCTGACGCAGCATCCAAGAA
Source organism: Chionoecetes opilio (assembly GCA_016584305.1). Lineage (NCBI taxonomy): Eukaryota > Metazoa > Arthropoda > Malacostraca > Decapoda > Majidae > Chionoecetes > Chionoecetes opilio. Next base: position 317,627 of record JACEEZ010024460.1, on the reverse strand, counting down.
CCACAGAACACACTACTGTATTCAACAATATAAAATGTCCTTGCAAAATCACACTCTCTCTCTCTCTTTTTAGTATCACTGCTCTCCTTCCACACATTGTCTTGCAAACCTTTTCCATTTTATACCATTATGTGTATATCAAAACAATTCCACACCATTCACAAAAATATGAGACAGGACAGACTACAGAGTGAGGACCAATAGATCAAGACCTGCTAATGTGTGCCACGTGCTCTGAATAACATAAGAACATAAGAAAATAAGGAAGCTACAAGAGGCCGCGAGACATACACGAGGTAGTTCCTGATACTTAACACTACCTACATCCACCTTTCATCCCCATCCATGTATTTATCCAGCCTCCTTTTGAAACTCCCTATTGACTCCGCACTAACCACCTGACGACTGAGATGAATATGAATGAGATGATGAATACCTGGGGACAAACCCAGATGAATATGAGTGAGATGATGATGAATACATGCGGACAAACCCATACCTTCATCTGCCTGTTGGGAAGGTCCGTGTAGGCGGCGTTCCAGTCGAGCACGGACCAACCGCGGGCGTGCAGAACCGTCTCCACCAGCAGCATGTCCGAGATGGCGTCCCCAACCGTCTCATTGATCACATCCAGCACCTGGGACAGCCTCTTGGCGTGGCTGTTTTCTGCGGGAGGGAACATGAGAAATATTCATAAAGATCTTAAGTTAGAGAGGAATAAACAATCTTTAAAAGTATTCATATAGATCTGAAGTTAGAGAGGAATGAACATATCTTTAAAAGTATTCATATAGATCTGAAGTTAGAGATGAATGAACATATCTTTAAAAGTATTCATAATATAGATCTTAAGTTAAGAGATGAATTAACATATCTTTAAAAGTATTCATATAGATCTTATGTTAGGGATGGTAAGTAAAGAATAATGACTGCAACCACAACATAGATCAGTATGCAGAGATTATACAATAAAACCAGACTTTAAATTGCATAGAATCTTCACAGGAAGCAACTATCATAGCATCAAAAGACCTACACTCGGCTATGGCAAATAAAGACCATTAACATTTACAATACAGTGCCCACGGATGAAATTAGAACGATGGAGAATAATAGCACATTTTTTTGCCATCATACCAACTATATTTATTTCATCTATATCATCTATATTTAAAAAAGTAAAAATAGCAAAAAAGGAATCGTCGTAATTTCATCCGCGGCCACTGTACAGGATGATGCAGCCAGCACCAGCCACCACCTCCACCCAACACACCCCCTTGGCAGCCACCACCTCCACCCAACACACCCTTGGCCACCCCCACCCAACACACACCCTTGGCCACCACCACCAGCCACCGCCTCCACACACTACATACCCTTGGCCGCCACCACCAGCCACCACCTCCACACACTACATACCCTTGGTGACCACCAGCCACCACCTCCACACACTACATACCCTTGGCCGCCACCACCAGCCACCACCTCCACACACTACATACCCTTGGCAGCCACCACCAGCCACCACCTCCACACACTACATACCCTTGGCCGCCACCACCAGCCACCACCTCCACACACTACATACCCTTGGCAGCCACCACCTCCACACACTACATACCCTTGGCCGCCACCACCAGCCACCACCTCCACACACTACATACCCTTGGCCGCCACCACCAGCCACCACCTCCACACACTACATACCCTTGGCCGCCACCACCTCCACACACTACATACCCTTGGCCGCCACCACCTCCACACACTACATACCCTTGGCCGCCACCACCAGCCACCACCTCCACACACTACATACCCTTGGCAGCCACCACCTCCACACACTACATACCCTTGGCCGCCACCACCAGCCACCACCTCCACACACTACATACCCTTGGCAGCCACCACCAGCCACCACCTCCACACACTACATACCCTTGGCCGCCACCACCTCCACACACTACATACCCTTGGCCGCCACCACCAGCCACCACCTCCACACACTACATACCCTTGGCAGCCACCACCAGCCACCACCTCCACACACTACATACCCTTGGCTGCCACCACCAGCCACCACCTCCACACACTACATACCCTTGGCAGCCACCACCAGCCACCACCTCCACACACTACATACCCTTGGCAGCCACCACCTCCACACACTACATACCCTTGGCAGCCACCACCACCCACCACCTCCACACACTACATACCCTTGGCAGCCACCACCTCCACACACTACATACCCTTGGCAGCCACCCCAGCCACCCACCATCCACACACTATATACCCTTGGCCGCCACCACCAGCCACCACCTCCACACACTATATACCCTTGGCCGCCACCACCAGCCACCACCTCCACACACTACATACCCTTGGCAGCCACCACCTCCACACACTACATACCCTTGGCAGCCACCACCTCCACACACTACATACCCTTGGCAGCCACCACCTCCACACACTACATACCCTTGGCAGCCACCACCAGCCACCACCTCCACACACTACATACCCTTGGCCGCCACCACCAGCCACCACCTCCACACACTACATACCCTTGGCAGCCACCACCAGCCACCACCTCCACACACTACATACCCTTGGCCGCCACCACCAGCCACCACCTCCACACACTACATACCCTTGGCAGCCACCACCTCCACACACTACATACCCTTGGCCGCCACCACCAGCCACCACCTCCACACACTACATACCCTTGGCCGCCGCCGCCTTGATGGTTTGCCGGGCACTGGTGGAGAAGATCACGGTGCCATGACCATTGGACTCAAAGTAAACGCCAATGTCAAACTCCTGGGCTGCGTGGTGCAGGTGCTTCACGCCGGTCTTGACGCAGGACACCGGCACGCCCAGCTTCTCCGTGATGTAGTCAGTCGAGGCTCCGTTGGCATAGGCAGTTTGGACAAGACCGAGCCTCAGTCTTAATTCTGCAAACAGAGATTCATATCACCATCTAGTAACAACTACTTCAGAGAAATGTCAATTATCAAACTTCAGCTTATCCAGATTCCAGATTATACAGATGATGAAAGAATAATACATGTAGTAATAAATTACGCTGTCTATATCATATAAGCACACACCTGGTTGTGTAATGGGCCCAAGCATGTGTGTGTGTTAGGCTACCCCTAAACGGGCAGTCATTAAAGCATTCTTCATTTTGGCATTGGCAATATCTGTAGTGATATATTAACTCTATTCAGAACAAATAATTTTGCTGGGACAGTTCAGGTTGCTTCACCTTCACTGCCTCCAATGGCATCAAAACCTTCTTTTCAAATTTTTGCTTTATGGTACAGTACAAGACTCTTTTGTGTTTCACTTCAATCTTTGCCCTACATGTTACAATACAGGAGCCCAAGAGGCCTTGCAATAAAGCATGTTAGTGGTTAATGTTCAGTGTCCTGCTCAACGGACTGGTGTTGTTTTCACACGGAATGAAATATGCCTCTGAATGGTCTTGGAATCAGTACATTCCAATATGCTGTATGTTTTACATTACATTGTTTTACATCATTACAGTATTTACATCAATATTTAAACGAGTGAATCACATTTCCCGATATCACTTTGTTTTGGTTTGAGCAGTAATGCAATCTAGTACAATGTTCCATATTTGTATTTTTCCCTCATTTGACTGATATATTTCAAGTTCTTCAGGCACACCCAATATCATAAAACCCAGATCATGGACTTTTCCTGGTAAAGTTATTCAGTGATTCACCACCTCTGATTTAGTTTCCAACAAACCACTTGGACACTCAACACTACTCTCACATTCCTGAGGGCATCTCTTTCTCCTACCAGAGGCATTTTAGTAACTAATAAACTCAGTAAATGTAGCCTCAGTCATGCTGGTTTTTATTCTACGGGGAAAAATCTCTTATCATCCAACCACCCTGCTTGCAAACACTTCTAGCTATTGAACTTTTCACAAAAAAGTTTAAGGTGTTTAAATCTAACTAAGAAACTTCAAACTGGCCCTAGTTGTGCCCCGTGCCCATAGTTCCCCTAGCCGTCACCACGCTGGTGCCACCCTGCCACCCTGCCCCCGTCTGTTTGTGTTGAGGAGGGCTGACATGTTGTGCCTCCCTATGACTGTTTCAGTTATAATAATTTCAAAGTGTTGGCTGCTGCTTGTGTTGAAAATATGCTTTGTACAAGTGATACAAGCATTGGTGGTGCCAAATGCAAACACAATGTAATGAGCATTGAGGACAAATTGAACATTATAAGGAAAACGAGAGGTGTATTGCAAGCCAACACCATGTGAAAATTTGCTTGTAGAAAGACAACTGTTCGTGACATTTTGAAAGTAAAGGACAGCCTGCGGAAGTTCCCAGACAATAATGGTATACGTTTTTGTATAAAACAACTTCTTTTCAGGTATGTCACAGACTCAAGAATATTTGGTATTAACCCTGTAATTTTTCTATCTCAAATATCTATCAAAGTTTTCTCTCTAAACAACTCCCTTGGGTCCCACTCAGGTCGGATGAAGGAGCTTCCACTTTTGGAAATATTTCCTGATCTCATATGAATGTTGATTCTTGTAAACAGAATATGCAATGATGGAGGCTACTGAAGGAAGTCAAGCCTTATAATATTAATGCTTATCATTCATAAGAAAAAAAAATTGTTTAGAAAAAAGCTTGTCATACCTACCAGATTTTGATATTAATTCTTTCAAATAACTGGCTACCAGGGTTGCAATTTTGTCCCCGTCCAGCATGTAGTACTGGCCGTCACTGTCCAGGAAGCTGTACATCACCCGGTCTGCATCGCCGTCCACGGACACACACCGCGCGTCGGGGCTCTGAGGCACACCCTCGGGCCACTTCTGCTGCGTCTGCCAGGGGGAAAACACTACTGGTCATCTACCTACCAGTACAAAAATAATAATAATAAAAATAAAATAGATAAATAAAGAAAAAAGAAGAAAAAAAGCCAGAAAAAAAGCCAGATTTAGAAATACTGGGGCAAAAACTCATCCAAGTAGAGAACCTTTGAGTGGAGCAGTTTGAGGCATGAAAGCTAAGGTAGGAAATGTTGGTATAAAGATCAGTATAGATCAGGCAAAATAGAGGCTCAATACTATGATGTTAGCTGATGACTGCTTTTACCACAGTAAAAATAACATTCACGAAAATTGTTCATGAATTCAATAAATGTTTGAGGAGGAACCTGATATTTATTGTGGCCAAATGTAGTGATGGTATTTAAAAAAGGAAGTAAAGTAATGAATTTGTGGAGTAGTATAAAATTAAAGTTAAGAGTCAGAAGAAATGCAAAATAATGTTGAATGACCAGATAATGGAGGAAGTCAATGAATTGCAGCACCTTGGCTGTCTGGTGCAAGTATGGGAGCATGGAAGGGAGGGGAAAAACCCCTACATGAAAGGAAAATAGTGGGATCTTTGGGTCACATGACGAGAGGAAGGACAGAGTAAGGAAGTGAAGAAGGCACCGAGGGATGGCATAAAAGTTGCGACAGTGATATATGCATGTGAACCCTGGACATGGAATACCTGAGGTCTAAGATTCAAGTGTGAAGATGAGTGACCCAAGGAGTGGATGTTGAGGGTGAGAGTAATGAGAGTACATGAAAGCATTGGTATGACTAGTAAGGGAGAGGGAGTGAGTAGTGGTGGTGGGAAGGGTGAAGCCCAACACTGCGATAGTCTGGACACCTAGAGAGGATGGCTCAGTGATATGACAGGACGGATATATAAGACTGGAATAGATGCTGGATGTGTGAGAGGATGACCCCCTGGTAAATGTGAAGAGAGAGTTGGAGTATGTGAAAGACAAAGGGGACATGGGTGAGAAAATTGGCAGATGTGAGACTCTTCTGCCATGGCCAACCTCTCGAGGGAGTTCCAAGGAAGAGGCACCAGTGTAAATTTGACTAAACTTATCCTACAGTAGTGATTTATCCATTACTTTGGTCAAGGTAAAGATGGGGGCATACGCTATGCTGCGTGTGGCCCCGGTGCTCATCTCCGTCGCATTAGCCCTCGAGCCTGTGGTGGGCGAGTGTGACAACCTGCTACCCCGGGACACAGGGCTAGTGTGACATCCGGGTTACCACAATTACCTTCCCCAGGTTTCTCCAGGTACCCATTACTTTAGATGTGGAAATATTGACTTATAGCCACGATAATGACACACTCAAACCCTTGCCTTGACATAGTCTGCCCCGCACAGGTGGTTGAGGATGCCGGCACCCTTGTTGAAGGTGGTGGCCTTGAGGGAGGTCTGGGGCAGATGCTTCAGGAACTCCTCCATGGCCAGCGCTCCAACGCCATTCGCCCCGTCAAACAGAATCACCGGCTCGTACTTCCCGTTGGAGGCGCCTTGGGAACGGAGGAGAGTGAAGGCCTGGGAGATCTTCTTGTAATATCCCTCCACGGTTGGCTCACCATACCTGGGAAAGGTTTCATATTCTGCTGTTGATACATGTTCCTTAACCCCTTCACACCCAGATCTTTCCTTTGCTATAAAAAATTGTCTGTTGTTAGCCATAAAACTACAAAAAGTAACTGAATATACCAAATTAGTTAGTGGAGAAGGATACTAAACAGGTCATATCTATAAAATATTACTTATATTCACTAAAAATCGTCTAATGGTACCCAAATTACAATGGAAATTACGTTCTGGGTCTCAAGGGGTGGATACATATTCCCTAAAAACATCAGATATAAACAGACCTAAACATGACCAAAGGATCTTGCACCCTCAACATGAAACATTGAACCGCACAACAGAAGACACAGTACTAGGTGAACAGATTCTCCCGCTCACAGATGCCAGATTATAGATGCCAAGAATATTCATGTTTTTAGAGCCAAGATTGACCAATTGAGACGAGGAGACTTGACCCCACCAGTGCAACTCATTTCCCGTATATCACAACTAGGCAACTACACTGGGTTTTTTTTACAAAGTGAAAAATCCTGACCCCTTGCTACTTACTGACTGATATTTGATGCCAGGAGAAGGGAATAGTACACTTCTTCTAAATTTCAGCTGTATTTTATCATAGTTAACCTTATTATCAGGTAAATAGAGGCATAACTTTAAGCATGAGACCTTAACCCCTTCAAGCCCTGATCTTTCCTTTGACATACAAAGTTGTCTGTTGTTAGCCATAAAATTACGAAAAGTAACTTAATATACCAAATTAGCTAGTGGACAAGGATACTAAGCAGGTCATATCTATAAAATATTGCTTATATTCATTAAAATGTGTCTAATGGTACCCAAATAACAATGGAAAATACGTTCTGAGTCTCAAGGGGTTAAACTAGAATGGAATTTTCACCTCGCAAAAAAAAATCTACTATAGGTCACAACAGCACGTACTCGCCGCCGTCGTTGTTGCAGGTGACCACGTAGTGCAGCACAGGCGTCGACTGCACGCCCAGGTCCCTCACCTCCCCCCCCGCCGCCGCCACACCTGCCAGCACGGCGTCACGGAGGCCGTTGCTGCTGGGCCTGCGGTGACAAAAGCAGAGATTAGTAGTTTGCATCCTGTATAAATGTTTGTTTATATTGCATCCTGTATAAATGCTTGTTTGTATTGCATCCTGTATAAATGTTTGTTTATATTGCATCTTGTATAAATGTTTGTTTATATTGCATCCTGTAACCTGCTAACCAGTATTTCCACATGTAAAGGAGTCGGCCCAAAGGCTACAATAAAGATTGAGAAAATATAAATAGGGAAACAATAAGTCTTATTATTACAAAAAGAAAATTTTGACTTTCATATAGTACTGCAACATCAAAACAGTACATGAGGTGTCTTCATACTAATACTTAGGTAAGATACAATGAATATCAGTCTTAGTCTGCAAAGCCTATACCAATTTTTCTCTCCCAAAACCCTGCATAGATACAGTACTTCACTATCATGCAGTACAATAAACAGATGAATAATAAAACAAACAATGAATATGAATGAATGAACATGAAATAATGAATAAATAATGAATAAACAGATGAAGTTTACCAAACCTGAAATATTTACATGACAAGGAATGAGAAAAACATCAACTGTACCTGGTGTCTCTGGCGATGATGACATTGGCGTCATTCCCAGTGTTGATCTTGGCGGCATTCACGATGGCCTCCAGTGCCGCAGCGATGCCGTCGTCGGTGGCGTTGACCAGGGTGGTGGCGTGGGCTTCCCAGGCGGGGGCCAGCATCTCCCCCTGAGGGTCCACCAGCTTCACGCCATTGTCCGGCGCGGGGTTGTGCGAGGCCGTGATCATGACCCCGATGGCCGCTGGGAAGACACATCACACTTGTCAATGGCTGGTTTTATAGGATTTGCACAAACAGAGACTTGAATGACAGTTAATAAAAAGATTCTCATCATAATCACGATGGGCGCTGGGAATAGAGATCACACTTGTCAATGGCTGGTTTTATACTATTTGCACAAACATTCTACTCTTAATAAAAAGATTCTTAAGCATCTACACTGTATCTGTCAATGGTTTGTTTTTATATGATTAAACATTCTACTCTAAATAAAAAGATTCTTACGCATCTATCTGTTTATGGTTTGTTTTTATATGATTTGCACAAACATTTTCCTCTTAACCCCTTGAGACCCAGAACGTAATTTCCATTGTAATTTGGGTACAATTAGAAAGTTTTTAGTGAATATAAACAATATTTTATAGATATGACCCGTTTAGTATCCTTGTCGACTAACTAATTTAATATATATTCAGTTACTTTTCGTAATTTTATGACTAACAACATACCATTTTTTATAGCAAAGGAAAGAACTGGGTGTGAAGGGGTTAATAAAAAAATTCTCAAGTATCTGTCTGCCTGCACTACAGTATCCCAGGTGACTCTGCACACAAGTTGACAGCCTGCCCTCACCTCGCGTGTCCCTGGAGCGCATGGCTGCCAGGAGACCCATGCGGTACATTACAAAGTCCAGCTCCTCCGCCCTGGAAAGAAAAAAACCCATCAGCCATAACCCATGGGAAAATATAAAAAACACCCATAAGTCATAACCCATAAAAAACTCACCCATCCGCCATAACCCATAAACAAATTAAAAATCCACCCATCAGTCATAACCCATGAAATAATTTTAAAACCACCCATCTGCCATATCCCATGAATTTTTTTTTTAAACACCCATCTGCCATAACCCATGACATTTTTTTAAGAACACCCATCTGCCATAACCCATGAAAAAATATTTAGAAACACCCATCTGCCATAACCCAGTAAACCACTACTATACCAATTGTCATATGAGAGACAAGACCAATGTATAACTTAAGCAATGCTGAGAAAGAACATCCAACCCTCTCCTTGCTTATTGTCCAATATTGCAATCAGAGAGAAAATTCCACATCTAACTCTAACTTTAGGATGAACATTTTAAAGTAACACGAGAATTATAAAAAAAGAAAAAAAGAAAAAAAAAAAAAAAAAAAAAATTGATGAGAAATATTAATACAAAAAAAATGTGAAAGAAAAGTCAATGATTAAAGGACGAAATATGGTCACACGCGTCATTATAAAGACAATGCCACTTCGCCCTAAAACAAGATCTCATCTGCCAGAGACAAAACTTGATACGAAAGATGCAGACCTGATCACCTGACAGGCTGGATCACAACATGAAAGTTCTGATTTTTCTTGGAGGTAAAATTTGAGATTTCTTTGAGAATTTTTTTAATTTGGAGACGAAAGATGATTGCATTTTAAGATAATAAAAGATGATTATCTAGGTAGTGATTCTGCCCAGATCACTGCTTTCCCAGTTTCCCTTTTGTGTGTCGTTAAATCAAAATTGCTCAACTAATCCTCAATGAGCTCATGCTATATCAAATCAAAGCTAAACAAGAACACAAAATTCTGCACTATTAAGATAATCAAACTATATCTGAGACAAAGAATACACTTTCATAATATAATAAATCTTCAACTTTTATTTTTCAGACATTAGGTACCAATTCACAGATTATGTCAATTAAAACATTTAAATAATGAGCGATATAATTTAACACATCAAACCTAAGTCAATTTTATCAGCTACATATCACAACTCTTATCTTTCTTCACACAAATTATCGGACACACCTTGTAGCTGTTGAGGGCATGGTACTGATAAGCTTCCAGCACTGGGTAACATTAAATACAACTCAGCTGCTACCAATAAGGATAAAATACAAATACAACCTCCCTTCATAACTGCATAAACTTGTTGAAACGCATTGGACTGACATACCTGATGAACTATCCTTAAATATGTTGCTAACTAAACGATAATAATCTAGGCATTGAAAATCTGTTCTTGTGGATCTGACCTTTGGCAGCATTTGTAACCCTTACATCAGCCACAGGAAATTATGAATAACATAAGGGGGGTCTGAAGGGGCGGTGCCCACCCCCCAGTTAGGTTAGTGACCTAGCGGAGGGGGTGGGGGGGGGGTGTCTTGAGTGGCGATGTAATCTACTGCAGTGTAATGCATTACAAGGTACATGCGTAGTTATAACCGTCTTCAACTTGTAGATCTTACCATAATTTGCAGGATTTCTAACCCCTAAAACGCCGTCGGAAATTAAAAGTAACACAAGGGGTGTCTGGGGGGCGAACCCCCTTCCCCCAGCAAGGTTAGGTTACGAAATCAATGCCCAGGGTTGCCCCTGGTTAGTAAACTATTGGGGGAGAGGTCTGGGGGGCACATCACCCCCCCCTCCCCTGTTGTCAGGTGAGTATTGGTCAAAAGGAATGATTGTATTAAACAGCAGTTATACCAGGCACTGTCCTCCATTTAGATCAGGTTACGTAACCAATGTCCATGTATTGAAATAGCCTGCAGCAGTTTATTTGATTTGTAATAAACATGACAGGGTAAGCAAGGCGTGGCGACCGTCATCATAATACACAAGTCGGGCCTGTATGGACAACAGCCGGTGGTGGCAGAACCCCCCCAAGCCCACAGCCTGCAGTGCCAGCACGGCCTCCTCTATGCCGGTGTAGGCAGGCGGTACGGCTCCTGTGACCCGGTAAATACCTGTCAACTGCTACTTAAACTGGTTCTCATGCGGTCATGAAAAAAAAAATATAAAAGGCATAAGTTCGTCATATAACTCCTGTCAGTGAACGTCCATAAGGTTGTCTGTGTACTTACTTGTCCCGGAATCCTGCTGTTCCATATTTGATTGTCCTTGTGGTGGTTTTCTGGTGAGATTTCTTAGCGACGCGCACAGCCTCGGCGAACATCTTCCCTCCGTGCAGCACAACAGGTGACTGCGCGCCGCGTCGCCCACACACTGTTGCCACTACACTATTTGTCTAGAATCACAAAATACTTGACAGTCCCATCAAGTCTATACAAATCATCCTAATATCAGGGCTTGAAAACAAAATAATTTCTCAAACGGTTCGTTCCGATCAGAAACAGTATTATTGAATACCTCCCAAGTGCGAGAACAAATCACTTTACCTCCTCCAGCATGCCACTGACTGTGCAGGCAACAAAGTCTTCACTAGCTCTAATAAATTCCAAGAGATCTGGCAAATTTTATGATAATTTCCCAAGATCCCCGCCAAAACCTCAAGATCCTAAGAAATAAATCCCAAGGCGTGGCAACAGTGCTGTGAGTCACTCTGTAGTCTCCGTAGCCTCGTAGGCCATGAGCCGCGCTGAGGTGCCGGCCGGTATTAAAAAGTTTATTTGCCATACTCTGCATACTGTCTATAGTCTATACACACCATACATACTCTAATTACATGGCTTGAAGTTCGCAGCGGTGTTAAAGTGAACATTACACACCATGGCCTTCTGGTTTACTAATATAGGCTATCCTGCTAAAATCACCCTGGAATAGTTGACATATTGCTACAAGATGTATGGAGATGCCAGCAAACTCACCGCATTCCAAATTTTACCCTGACTACTAGTTGCTAGGTAGCCGCTTAGTTGTACACCTATATAGGAAGTTTAGCTCATACCTCTAACTTTACTAATGATTCAATACATCACTTGTTTCATTAATCCTACCCAAAGATATCCAACATTAATCCTCTTACATCCATTACTTGCTGCCTCAGTATTCAATTTGTCGAAGAAAATAAAATGCAACTATAGATAATTATACGATGCATGAGATAACAGTATAGCAGCAGCTAATTAAAAAAAAAAAAAAAAAAGGGGAGGAGCTTGTGTAAAATTATGCGTTTCGTGCAGTGGCGGAACTGCGGGGGGGCCTGGGGGGGCACGTGCCCCCCCTTTTCAGGGCGGTGCCCCTCCTTTGAATAAATAGATAAAGGAACATATTGGAAAAATTTTACCTGTGTTAATTAAAATTTATACTCATTAAGATCAATAAATAATAACATGGGGCGCAAAAATGTACCCCTATATATTTTAATTATGAATTAATAAGAAATAGTAATAAATATATATAATATATACCCCTTTTTAAAAAAAATTATAGATTAAAAATTAAATTATGGGTATAAAATAATTTTTATATAATTTTATATTTATATATATATAAATATATATGAAAACAATGGTGCCCCCCCAATAAAACCCCGTAGGCTGTGGCCCCCCCCCCCCGTGCCCCCCAATTACCTTTCCCCCCCATATTTACCTGTTTCCCCCATCTTTAATCCCCTTTTACCGCCGTTTTTTGGGCTACAAAATAGCCTTTTTTTTTTGTTTCCCCAATGAAAGACATGAATTGGATGGGTTTCGTAGGGGGGTCTGCTAATCAAAGTTTTGTTGAGACTAGTATTATTAACGAAACACTAAAACTCATACTGTATAAGTAACAGTAGTAACCTAAATGTGTTACCTACTGATATGAACTTTGCTGAAGGAACAATGACTACTTTAAGAGGAAAGCATAATCATATATTTAATTTCTAGAACAACAGATAACAGAAAACATAACAGACAAGCAGGCTTTTTTTAAGTGGCGCCAGACCCACTCAACAGAACAATCAAGACAGCTTTAAATAGATTAATTATGTGCATAGAAATATATATGTAAGCAATGACTGCCCACCTCTGAGACAATGTGGACATGAGTAACATAAATGAAACACATAAATATTCACAGGGAACATTAGAGTGAGTCGAGTTATCAAATATAGCTATGAGACTCTTTAGGGTATAATATGTTCTAGGCATTTCTCGGACTAAGTAATGGTCGCCGTCTTGGTAGGTGCAGAGCAGAGACACAGGCCACACTAGCACCACAGGGCTGCCAACAGTGCAGGTTTGATCCTTTCAGTTTTTCCATTTCACAGTCTGCAGGGAAAACATTGATGTATGAGTATGTACATGAGTAGAGCACCTCATTGACATGTAAGCTAACGGTCATGTGGCTCGTTACTTGCACATTGGAAGAATAAGTCATCAAACTCAATCAAGTATAAAGCTAACTGCACGTAACAAGTAAAGCAAGCAGTGTTTTCAGAAGGATAATTTTGCAACAGGTAAGCTACTGAACACCTTTTCTTGAAGGTCCTAGTCCACTATACATACATTCCACACTGAATTTGCCAATCTTGTGTAAAATGCAGTCAAATTGTATGGTTTTGTATTAAATTTTGTAAGATTAAAAATGGCTTTGACTGTTCATCAGCAATCTGCTTGGGTTAGGCGCCAACCCACATGTATAGGAAAAGTTCTTTAGTACGGAAAAAAAACCACCATACAATATGGTGCAGACAAACGTTTCTTATCAGCTTAAAAAAATTGCCTGACGCAGAAAATGTCAATACAATCTTTTGTCAATTTCAATCTCTACACATTTTTTTTCCCTTATTTCAGACACCTCATCAGCCCACCCAGTACTCACCCTAAGAGCATTCTCCGCCTTCAGATACTCCGGAGAGCCGGGGGGAATCTCCTTCATGTACTGCTCCAGGCTACTCCTGTCCTTCTGGGCGACGTGCACCTTCAACACAGGACAAGAAGGGTATCAACACAGGGCAAGGATATCAACACAGGGCAAGGATATCAACACAGGGCAAGGATATCAACACAGGGCAAGGATATCAACACAGGGCAAGGATATCAACACAGGGCAAGGATATCAACACAGGCCACAATGAAGGCACTCACACCAAACAATACTTCACTGCTGCCTATCAACACAGGCCACAATGAAGGCACTCACACCAAACAATACTTCACTGCCACCTATCAACACAGGCCACAATGAAGGCACTCACACCAAACAATACTTCACTGCCACATTATGTAAAGTAGGAAAAATAATATTCCTATAATTCCTAAAACATAAACGAGTCTCAAAATTACGTTAAATGTCATGCAAAATTATCATCATTCCTTTCCTACTTTTCATTTGAGTAATTTCCTTGCCAGCTCAATGCGGACTTCCTGAAAATTCTTATTCTATTCTGTATTTATCTACTGTCTTCATATATCATTAATTTTCCAATTCATAGACAAGGACCAGTAGTTGTTCATACTTACATCAATGACTGCTTGGTGACACTTATAATTAACAGCCAGCTTGAGGCGAGATTCCATGTTGTCCATTAAGCCCAAGTACACGGCCAACACCTGCAAGTCAATGGTGTTGCTAAGACAAGGATGTAGAGTTAAGATCCACTAGAAGAATAAATTACGTCTGGCCGTGAGAAATGTATGTATTTATGATGATATTTAGCGAGTGTGATGGGGAACAGAAAATTTGAATGGGAAAGTAAAGAAGCCAGGCCAAGGAAGACATGGAGGCAGTGTGTTGAAGAGGATCTGGCAGCATTGGGCAGGGAAGAGGTTAACCCCTTGAGACCCAGAACGTAATTTCCATTGTAATTTGGGTACCATTAGACGATTTTTAGTGAATATTAGCAATGTTTTATTGATATGACCTGTTTAGTATCCTTGTCGACTAACTAATTTGGTATATTCAGTTACTTTTCGTAGTTTTATGGCTCGACAACATACAATCTTTTATAGCAAAGGAAAGATCTGGGCGTGAAGTGGGTTGAGGCAATGGATAGAGATAGTTGGAAGCGTATCATCGGCCGTCTAACCTCATAAGATGTCATGGGAAAATCTGACGTTAAACATAAAGAAGAAAGAAAGAAGGTAAAGAGCAAGGGCAACACAAAACATGTAGTTATTTCCCTCATTCTAAAATATCTAAAAATGTTCCTCACGCCATATTCCTTCTATAATTATCTTTGAAAACACCAATGATAAAACATGACCCTAAACTTCTTCTTTTTCTATGGGAAGCAAAATTTTCTATGGCCCAATCCGCCTGACAGCTTCAAAAGGGCACCCAACACAAGGTTTTTACAGTTACTCTTCCCTGACAACACATTACTTGAGCTCCCCAGTAAGTGTTTTTTAGTGTTCTTTAGTGTTTAGTGTTATTTAGTATTTAGTATTCTTTTGTGTTCTTCCATATGCTACTTGAGGTTCCTTCCCTTCACATATCATAAACATCAAACTTCTATTCTTGCTGGTTTAAAAGTCACCGATCACTTTTAGAGTTGACTATTCTGACGAGTGCATGACAGACGTATGAACAGAATGAGTGAGGATAAAGATGAAGGATGGAAGGATGGAAGGATGAAGGATGAAGGATGGAAGGATGAAAAGATGAAGGATGGAAGGATGAAAAGATGAAGGATGGAAGGATGAAAAGATGAAGGATGGAAGGATGAAAAGATGAAGGATGGAAGGATGAAGATGAGGTGGAAGATCAAATGAAGATGAAGAATGAAAGATGAGGATGAGGATAAAAGATAGGATGAAGGTGAAAGAGAGGATGAAGGATGAAAGATGAGGATGAAGGATAAAAGTGAAGGTGAAGAGATGAAAAGATGAAGGATGGAAGGATGAAAAGATGAAGGATGGAAGGATGAAGAGATGAAAGATGGAAGAATGAAAAGATGAAGGATGAAGGATGAAAAGATGAAGGATGGAAGGATGAAGGATGAAAAGATGAAGGATGGAAGGATGAAAAGATGAAGGATGGAAGGATGAAAAGACAGGAGTGAGGATTACCAGCAAGCTACAAGACTCACATTGGCCGGTGAGCCGCTGGCCTGGAGTGTGTGTACCACCTGATCCATGGGGAGTGTTGCCTTCACCCCCTTGTGCAGGATGTTCCCTGAGCCCCCCAAGGCAGAGGTCAGGGTGCTCAGTGCCCCTCGCAGACCCTGGGAAAACAACACACAGGATACAATAAGACATCTACATAATATGAAGAAAAACAAACGTTGCATTACTCTGAACAAAAACAAATGCAAAACTTGGTAGTAAGAACATAAGAAACATAAGGAAGCTACAAGAGGCCGTGAGACCTACACGTGGTAGTTCCTGTTACTTAACACTACCTACATCCACCTTTCATCCCCACCCAAGAAATTGTCCAGCCTCTTTTTAAAACTCCCTATTGACTCTGCACTAACTACCTGACGACTGAGTCCATTCCAATCATTTACCATCCTATTTGTGAACCAAGTTTCTCCCTATTTCTTTTATAAATCTACGCTTTTCAAGTTTGAATCCGTTACTTCTTGTTCTATCCTGATACTAGCCGTAAGAACTTTTCCTAAATCTCGTTTATTGTATTCCTTTATCCACTTAAAAAGTTCTATCAGATCATCCCTTACTCTACACCTGACCCAACACCTGTGCTTCCCCATACCTTGCTGCCCAAATAGGAGTCTAGTTCAGAGGTAGCGGCCAGTGGTTCACCCTTGCCCTCCCTCTCAGCACAGTCCACATCAGCTGCCTGTCTGTGATGTCGTGTGTCTTCCGCAAGGCCATCGGGCTCCCCACGTGGTTCTCTGCGGCCTCCCAGTGGTACATGCAGCAGTAGAAGAGTGTTGTCAGAAGGGATTTCTCCACCACATTGGCAGCGCGCGGGTACTTGAGCAGCATAGGGTTGACGTTGTTCTTGCTGTCCATGTCATCAATGGCCATCTGCCTCTCTGTGTGTTGATGGGAAAAAGTTACAAGCTAATCTTTTCTTCACTATACTCGCCACACGTTAAGTTGGAAAAAATGGGGCCCCTTCACTACCCCCTTCCGAACGCATGGTATTGGCTGAGATGTTGGCGTTGGGTGAGAATGCTTTACTCCAAGTTCCGCCCTAAAGCCCTAACACCTCAGTCAATCCTCTGCGTTTGGAAGGGGGGAGTTAAGGGCCCCCATTTTTGCCAACTTAACGTGCGACAAGTACAGCATTCGTCTCCCTCTGAATGGTTTCCCCTTGGGCCAGGTAGATCCTCCTTACATGAAAACACAATAGAAACTCACATCATATCTATAAACTGTATATTAACACAGGGTATCTGCATGGATGGTTGTCTTTCAATAGGGTAAGATCTACATAATCATCCCTTCACCTCTTTACTCTTCTCAACAAAATCGTAAACAAAACATGCAATTCACACACCTAATAGTTTGATGTGATCCTTCACCATTTTGGCTTCGAATGCGAGAGAAGGGTGAGTGAAATACGGGTCCAAAGATTTCTCCATGGTTTTGATCTTTGCCTCGGGAGTCTTGCTCGTCAGGGCCAGCTCATACGAAAGAATCTGTAGCGGCAGGCAAGGAACCGTTCATTTCTACACTGAAGTCTGAAATTTCTCTAATATAAAGCATGCAACACTGTCACAGAGATGAACAATGGGAGAACTTACGGCAGCATCCTCTGGCTTCCCAAGGGATCTGAAAGGAAAACTGTCAAATTAGCCATCTCATTTTTACTACATACAGTACAGTAAAACCTCTCATATTCGGACTAATTGGGCGAAGGAGTGGTCCGAAAAAAAAAAAAAAAAAAAAAAAATTCTAGGTGTATAATTATGTAGCTAGGAAATTTCGACCCCAAAATAAAATAAAATAAAAAAAAGTCCGAATAATGTCAGTCCGAATAATGAGGGTCCGAATACGAGAGGTTTTACTGTATTAACCTATGATTCCAAACTGGTAATACATAATTGATAATAAGACTGGTAATTCACTCTAAGTATTTCTTTCGTTATGCATTTCACCACAAGGCAAATTCGCAGCAAACAGCACGATGAGCCTACACAGTTATTACACACACAGCTGAAGCTCCAGAACCCACATACATTACCCAGAAAAGTCAATGGCCTCAGAATACTTGTGTCGCTTCCTCAAATAGTTGATGTACAGATTGCATGCTAGAGGCCTGGCTTGCATCTCCTGTAGACACAAAAGACACAGGCTTCAAAATATCTATGAAGTCATTACAAACAAAATTATATATTATAGAAAATTTGCTTGAAGAATAGATAGATGGTGAATGGGCACTCTAGCACTTCTATAATTTCTGATTGGGGCAAAGCAAACCTTGTTTTGTTCAATGCCTCAAAAACCCAATTTCTTCACCTATTCGCTTGACAAAACCTTCCAGATAACTATCCCCTCTTCTTCAATGACACTCAACTGTCTCCTTCTACAATGAACATTCTTGGACTATCCTTTACTAAAATTCTGAACTGGAAATCTCACATCTCATCTCTTGCTAAAACAGTTTCTAAGAAGTTAGGTGTCCTGTGGCGTCTGCATCCTTTTTTTCTCCCTCCCAGTTGCTTGCTCTCTACAGGGGCCTTATCCGCCCATGTATGGAGTATGTCTCACATGTTTGGGGGGATCCACTCATACAGCTCAACAGGGTTGAGTCAAAAGCTTTTCGTCTCATCAACTCCCCTCCTCTGACTGACCGTCTTCAATCTTTAAATCACCGCCGCAATGTTGCTTCTCTTGCTCTCTTCTACCGTTATTTTCATGCTCACTGCTCTTCTGAACTTGCTAACTGCATGCCTCCCCCCCTCCCGCGGCCTCGCTGCACAAGACTTTCTACTCATTCTCATCCCTATTCTGTCCATCTTCCTAATGCAAGAGTTAATCAGTATCTTTACTCTTTCATCCCTTTCACTGGTAAACTCTGGAACTCTCTTCCTGTTTCTATTTTTCCACCTTCCTATGACTTAAATTTTTTCAAGAGAAGAGTGACAAGACACCTCCCGAACTAAATTGGCCCACCCCCCTTTTTTTATTCTCTTACTGTCTTCTTTATAGGGACTGCCAACTAAGCGGGCTTTGTGTTACCTCTTTTTGTTGTGCTCTTGGCCAGTCCTTTGTGATGTATAAAAACAAAAAAAAAAAAACAACAACTACATGGTACTTCACAACTAGGCTACTGTTAAAATGCATTACGTTTATGTCTATTTTCATTTTATTACTTTATCAATGTACTATCTATTTATTTTGTTATTATCATCAGTATTATTCATTTTTTATTTACTTTCTCCCTGTCCTACTTCTCATGTACAAATGTGAAAATAATACCAAGGCGCCACAACGTTTCCCATAGAAGAATTTCTATAGACATTTGATACTTTTGTTAATTACTGATTTGAGTAAATTTCTGGTCAATGAGTGACTTGGTATATTATGTAATTTCTTTTAATACATTTTTGTGGACAATAAAATATCTATCTATCTATCTATCTATCTACAAGAATGACATGGCATTATGGTGATGATCCTTGTCCTCACACTGACCGTAATGAAGATGGTTTTCTTGACTGTGTTCTTGAGGTGTAAGACAGTGGCCATGATTGCACTGGCATCCATGGTGGCCAGGGCAGTGTCCAGCAGGGCCAGCTTGTCCTCCAGGCTGCGGTAGCTCTCCAGGGAGTACGGCTGCCCCAGCAGTATTCTCTTCACTGTGTCATCTGGCGGCAGTGTTAAGTTATACCGAGAATATGAATTCTGGAAGAGAAAAAAACCAGGATGATGACCAAGAACCATGGACGAGGGAGGATTAGTAGTTCATTATATTCATTAATTTCTCATGCAAATGTTATAACTTTGTCAGGTAAGTTCAGTGTTTTACAGGGTAGATGACAAAACAAGGTATAGAAGTTATAGAGAGGGTGAAGACAGCAGATGGTATATTATTTTTTAGTTTATCAGTTAAGAGGATGAAGGTGTGAATATACAGTGTAATTCATGCATCAAGGGGATGAAGGTGTGAATATACAGTGTAATTCATGCATCAGGGATGAAGGTGTGAATATACAGTGTAATTCATGCATCAAGGGGATGAAGGTGTGAATATACAGTGTAATTCATGCATCAGGGATGAAGGTGTGAATATACAGTGTAATTCATGCATCAAGGGGATGAAGGTGTGAATATACAGTGTAATTCATGCATCAAGGGGGTGAAGGTGTGAATATACAGTGTAATTCATGCATCAAGGGGATGAAGGTGTGAATATACAGTGTAATTCATGCATCAAGGGGGTGAAGGTGTGAATATACAGTGTAATTCATGCATCAAGGGGATGAAGGTGTCAATATACAGTGTAATTCATGCATCAAGGGGATGAAGGTGTAAATATACAGTGTAATTCATGCATCAAGGGGATGAAGGTGTCAATATACAGTGTAATTCATGCATCAGATTGAGATTAGAATTACAAAACTTATGGAAATTCTTGCACAAAATGACTCACCTCTAATCTCTTCTTCAGTTGTATTATTTCAGTGTCCTTGGCGGCACACGGAACACAAGACACACTTCCTTGGCCTGACAAAAATCATACAAACACAATGAATACAGGACAGATAGATAATCAATAAAAGGCTTAAGAGTAAGACATGTAGATTAATGATAAAATACAATTGGCCCTTTCCTAAACACGTGGGGAGCGATGCAATTAAAAAAGAAGTAAAATAACCACCTTGTGATGAGTTCCACTTGATGGACACGGAGGGGGGCTTCCAGGAGTCCAGCTTGTCGCCGATGGCCTTGCCCACGCCCGCCACCGCCTGGCTGCTGCTGCTGCGGCTCATGCCGCTCCGGCCGCTCCCAACCTCAACTGTTACCCCGATGACAGTTTCAATAAACCACATTGCTCACTTACCAATCTTAAGGTCTACCGTCAATAACACTATAGTCGCCACAGCACTAATGTCGCCAGGCGCCATATATTACGAATTCAAGCATCACTACAGACTTGTATGTGCCACTGAAGAGGCATGCACAGTAGTTTATATACCTGTCTGTAGTGGCACATACAAGTCTGTAGTGATGTTAAAATTCGTAATATATGGCGCCTGGCGACATTAGTGCAGGGGCGACTATAGTGTTGTTGATGGTCACACAGACAATAGCTATATAGCATTTCGTACAAAGTTTATACATACACATACTCAGTAAACACAAAAATGTATACATTCACATTCAGAAAGTAAAGAGTCGTTGGTCATACCTCCCTGCTGGCCTGTCAATGCAACAACTCCTGGACCTCCATCCACACCTCTTCCTTGCCCGGTGAAGGAAGTGACACACCAGCACAAAAGTATCAGTCACAGATTCAGATCCCATAACTCATGAGTCAAAATATCTAACACATTTCACCCACTCATTTAAAAAATTTCTCTTCCAGTGCCAAACCAGTGCAATCTAGCCATCACATTGCTATCCACGACTACTCAAGCTCTCCTTACCTCAGCCATCTGTCACAGAAGTAATGCACCTTTCATGGGTAATCAAAGCCCTCTCATAAATAGCAAAGGAATTAACTCCCTGATCTTCACCCACACACCACTGACACATGGCTGAGGTGATGTCTGCTCCCATTCATCCTCCACTCACATTTCCCAGGCAACAGTTTATCCATTACAACTAATACATTCAACGAGAAGAAGCTGCAGCAATGGATAGATAGATATACAGGGAGGTCCCGTTATACGAGCATTCGGTATACGAGAATCCGATGATACAAGATGTGTAAATTAGGGTCTATTTTCAATATACAAGATCGAAAATCCAATGATAAGACATTCAAACGGGTGAGTAAAATTATCAAGTTCAAAATGCGCGCCCTACCACTCCCGGGCTGGACAAAGGGGGATTCGGTTGACCCCAGTGAGGTCACCCCTAGCAAGCCGTGACCTGAAGCATATGGCGCGGCCTGACATTTAGGGGTAATTAGCCAGGTGTGCGGCTCCAACCTTGGGACCGCAGTCAGGTCACCCCTAGCAAGGCGTGATCTGAAGGGTAATTAAGCATATGACGCGGCCTGACCTTTAGGGGTAATTAGCCAGGTGTGCTGCCCCAATCTTGGGACTGCTACACTACACTCTCTTGTATCACGCGGGGTCCCATACAGTACAACGTCTTTTATGCTTGTTATGCATGTTTTATGTTTAATTAATGTGCAGTTATGTTATTTTGTGTGCTATTTTCTCTTTCAGAATGTTTTTTCTACAGAATAGGTAGTACAGTGTAGGTAATATAGACGCTGTGTGTTTGTTGTGTTTGTTATAGTTTATTTTAGCTTGAAAAACATGTCTTTTTTCTTCTTCTTTTTTAATTGATGGTCCTGGAACCAAACCTATATTTTACTATTAGTTATGTGTTTCGTTATACCAGATTTCGCTTTACGAGTATGCCAGGTGGAACCTAACTGCTCGTATCTTCGGGACCTCCCTGTAGTTGGAAGCGTATCATCAACAGTCTAACCTCATAAGATATTTTCAGAAAATCTGACTTTAAACAGAAAGATGATGATGATAATACCAAATTAGTATATCCAATTAGTTGGAATTAGAGAGTGTTTACTATACATTCAACTACAGAACTTCCTCATACTAACCCCTTTTCATTACTCAGTTCTCAAAAATGTCCAAAACTCTATGGTACAATGATAACAAAGAGTCTGACCATAGTTCCAGTCATTCACCGAGTGGACGGTGATGTTGTCCACAATGCTGGCGCTGCTGTTGCTGCCGTCCGTGCTGGTCCTGGCCTCACGGGACTTACGGAACTCAGCCTGACTCCCCGTCCATGTCAACTCACACTGCAAAATACAAAGGGATAGTCATGCTGATGTACCTGCGAATGCCTCTATTGGGGTTGAATATACAGTAAAACCTCTCGTATTCGGACAGTCATTATTCGGACTTTGACATTATTCGGACCTCCTCCTCCTTTTTTTTAGGGGTCGAAATTTCATAGCTATATATATAAACTATATTTTTTTTTTTTTTTTTGTTTGTTTACATATCCCCCCATTATTCGGATCCTTGCATTACTCGGACCACTCCTTGGCCCAATTAGTCCGAATATGAGAGGTTTTACTGTAGTAGAATATTAAGTCGAATATATAGTCAGTCCTCAACCCAAAACTGGGGTTGCCTGTCAGTAAGAGCATCCAGGGTGTAAAACTCACGCCGCAAATTTAAATGATGAACGGCGTCAAAAGAAATTTAAGCGTATCATCGACCGTCTAACCTCATAGGACAGTATGGGAAAATCTGATGTTGAACAGAAAGATGATGAGATATGATGATGATGTTGAATATAGTGACGTTTAGCTGATCAAGACACAACAAACTTACATCTTCATCAAAGAAGTTGTCCAGTGTGGATGGCGCAGTGTCCGTGGAGCCCCAGTAAGCTTCATTTTCAGCTCGACTCATTCTTCAAACTGTCAAAATGCATTAACATATCTTACACTCTAGTTAGGTACATCAAATACATAAACAGTCATACTTCATAGTCTTGATACAAATACAAATACATATATATTGTATATGAATGAATGCATCCGTTGCGTAAAACTCACGCTTCAAATTGAAATGATAAACGCCAACAATATAATTGGAAGCGTATCATCAACCGTCTAACCTCATAAGACATTATGGGAAAATCTGACGTTAAACAGAAAGATGATGATGATGATGATGATGATAATGCGATCTCACAGAAAACTTATCACTGATGTCTCTTAGAAAATCCATGAACTGTAATCAATTCAACACAAATTATCTAAATCAAATTAGCCTGACCTAGCCTGAGTCAGATGTCACTCACCGCCACACTTTCCAGGGATCAGCAGGAGCATAAAAATCACTATCAATAATACTATCATC
Organism: Chionoecetes opilio; assembly: GCA_016584305.1. Classification (NCBI taxonomy): domain Eukaryota; kingdom Metazoa; phylum Arthropoda; class Malacostraca; order Decapoda; family Majidae; genus Chionoecetes; species Chionoecetes opilio. The sequence goes on along the minus strand of JACEEZ010024460.1, from coordinate 293,623 downwards.
TACCTACTAGTAACTTGTTTCCAGTGAATATTAACAATTATGTTTGGGTTTCCGAAAGTGAATAGTATCTCCACCACATGCTAAACTAGACATTATAAAGAAAACGTGAGTATTAATGCCGGCAGAGAGCGCCAAGTCCTGAAGAATTAAAAAAAAAAAAAATAATAATAATAATTTGCTACAAAACATATATCAGATTACTAAAATGCACATCAAAATCTATCAGAATAAGAAAGTCTCGTCAAAAAGTTTACATGAACCTTAGAAACCAAAGTGTACCATATAAACCTTTCTAAATATCATCATTTTATTCATGTTAACGTTCTATATGTTAATGAAGGGTTCTATGAAAGTTTGGAAGCGCGGGAAAATACTCAAGAATATTACCAAATTCCCCTATACATATAAATATATATAATACATACAACTCAGGCCCAGCCCCTAGAGTAACAAGTCCCCAAGCTTGTTTGGGGGAAGGGGGAGAGTATGGGCAAACACTAGAAATTTACCTCCATATTTACCAAAATAATAAAGTAAATGGGGAATTATACAGAAAGTTTGAGTGGTAAGACGAGCAGGAAGAGCCCATTTTGGATAATTTATAGTTTCAGCCAACCAACGATTTTCTGCTGCGCCTTATGTTTTTCTGGTGTGTTTATATGTGTTTTGAATGAATCTGCTAACCGTTTCTGTCGCAACTTTTTTTTTTTTTTTTTTTTTTTAGGTAGATATTTTTTTTTTTTTTAAGTTAGGTAAAGGTTAGGTTAGGTATAGGTTAGATATGGATTAGGTTAGGTTTAAGTTGTTTTTTTTCATTTTCGCAGAAAAAAAAAAAAAAAATTGCGACAGAAACGGTTAGTAGATTCATTCAAAACACAAAAACCCACCAGTAAAACATAAGGCGCATCAGAAAATCGTTGGTTGGGTGAAACTATAAATTGACCCCCATTTTTTACCGTTAATAATAACCTGGATAAGAGGTTAGGGAAGGGAAATAGAGATAAGTAGGCAGGGAAAGTCTACGAGAAAGTTAAGTAATTTAAGATGACTCGTTACGCTGTTTTGAGTCACCATGGCTCTTTCTAGGTCATGGCTATGTATATATATCACGAGAACATATATCACGAGAACATATATCACGAGAACATACATCACGAGAACAACGGGTTACCTTAAGTGTTGTGACAAACCAGACAGGCAGCAGGATGACAAGATTGGCGGAGACGAAGGCTGACGAGCTGCGGCTGCCTTGTCACGCCAGCCACTTGTTTACACTTAGCTTTGTGTCGCTCCGTTACTTCACAAAACATCATATGACTCAACAGCCCACTTTCCTCTATCTTCCTACAGAAATACCACTAAGAAACTTAATATAATAATGTACTTTATATAACAATACTTACTATGAATATTCTACTAAATATAACACTTTCCTTCATCTACCTATCCTGTATAACAACACTTACCTAACTGCCAGGGGTCACTCAAAATTTTCAGAAATCCCAAGACTGCTCCCAAAGAAATCCCAAGATAGACAAAAATATCCAAAGGTCTTTGAAAAAACATTGAAACTGAGTCCTAAATACGGTACACATGCTTACCTGGAGATAAAACTACTGGAGAAATACTCAAATAATCCCCTCAAAAATCCCAAGATAGACAAAAAATATCGCAAGGCCATGGCCCAGATCCCAAGATCTTGGAAAAAATCCCAAGGAGTGGCATCCTTGATACTGATAGATTTCTGCTAAATATAACAACGCTTACTGTATTACGGAAAGTTACTGTCCCCTCTTGTAAGCAGTCAAACAAGCAATGGAGTCAAGACATAAGAAACTGCATAGGACTTTTATTTAGCATGGATGGGATTTGAAGCAGACGATAAAGTTAGCATATAAAAATAGATATACATTATATTCCTCTATAATACTAATCCACTGAGTCATGCAGCTCAGCACACTCTCTTTGCCTTACACTGTACTCATATATATTTGAGTTAAATTACAATGAAAGTAATTTAAGTAGAATTTCATTATATTAGGTCTGTGCCGCTCTCACGCACACACGTACAGCCACACACAAAGACAGTGACACACACACACACACAAACACACACACACACACACGTATGATGAACAGTAATACATGACAGGACACAACAAACATGTTTCAATCTTGTGGATATACAATAAAATATAAGCAAATATACTTTCATTAATCACTCTTAATAAAATCGTTTCAATCACAAGCAAGTGAAAAAAAAAGAAAAAAAAAAGAGCGATACTTAACAAAATATATGTGGCAATATTAGAGGTTCAACAAAACGTGTGAAAGATATACTCACCAAGATGGACAAAAATAATTCAATACTTAATGTTTACAGTATAACAAACAGTGGAGGTTATTGTAGAAATTGTCACTTACTTAACATACTTTTCCTTACACTATCATTATGTGCATTACTTAGCGAGAATGATGAGGTAACTTCTAATCACAAGACAAATGGAGAAAAAAATGTCATGTCCACCATCGCCATGAGACTGACGGACACTCTTCAACTTCATGCACAAACGTGTCGTTCCCGTCAATAACACTATACAACACTATAGTCGCCACTGCACTAATATCGCCAGGCGCCATATATTACGAATTTTAGCATCACTACAGACGTGTATGTGCCACTAAAGACAGGCACATAATATAAACTACTGTGCATGCCTCTTCAGTGATGCTACACTGTAGTGATGCTAGTAAAATTCGTAATATATGGCGCCTGACGATCAACATTAGTGCAGTGGCGACTATAGTGTTGTTGACGGTAAGGCTGCCGGTCACTGCTACTTCATGCGGTTGAGCACTTTGTCTGTTATGATGATGAGGGCTTTCTGCTCCTGGGACGGCTTCATGGTGCTGATCACCTTAATGGCTTCCTGACAGTGCTGACGAGCCAAAAACTTTGTCTGTTCCAGCCCGTCACTCTTGTGCACCAACTCGAAGGCTTTCTGTACGTCGCCTGGCTCCTGGAACCTCCGCATTATCATGGGGTTCAACTCAGGAAACTGCAAAAAAGAGCATAAATATAAGATTTTGTGGCTCGCAACAAAATCACACTTATAAATACAATATTTCTTATGTCGGCGTCGTATAACGTTAACGGCGTCGTTAACGTTATAGTATGTCTTCTTTCTACTTTCTTATATTGGCAACTTATATTTTTCATTCACAAGTACGAACATTCGTGTCTCCAGGGGTTGGGGGGGGCGGGGGACGGTAACCTACCAAGGATAATTATGTATTCTTGTATCTTATTGCATATAGGGGTGTAGTACCCTAGTATCCTCTATATACTATCTTTGGTCACCTGCCTTGCTCGCCGCGAAGAGCACGGGCGCCGTGGCCAGGCCCAGCTTGAGGTCGGCGGCCGTGGGCTTGCCCATGGTGGTGGCCGAGGAGACAAAGTCCAGCAGGTCGTCCACCAGCTGGAAGGCGATGCCCACGTTGCGGCCGTACTGGAAGGCCATCTCCTGCACGTCCTCGTCCCCGCCAGACAGGATGGCAACCTACACAAAACAGTACCAGGCTGATCACTCGTCATAAGAACATAAGAAAATAAGGAAGCTACAAGAGGCAGTGAGACCTACACGAGGTAGTTCCTGTACTTAACACTACCTACATCCACCTTTCATCCCCATCCATGAATTTATCTAGCCTCCCTTTAAAGCTCCCTAATGACTCCGCACTAACTACTTGTCTACGGAGTCCATTCCAATAATTTACCACCCTATTTGTGAACCCCTATTTTGTTCGTCCCACCCCGATGATCTGAACTGACCTGACCTGACCAACACCTCTACATCTGTGAGACTAATGACCTATGATGTATTCCAGAAGACATGTCAATGGCCCACCACACGTGCTTATGGTGAAAAAAAATGCAAACACAGGAAA
>JACEEZ010024460.1:284675-287175 GCA_016584305.1 Chionoecetes opilio | reverse complement strand
CCCCTACCATATATCCTTGAACACAGAGATACCTATCACTTGAGACCCTTCCCGGACTCAGTAACCTCAACGGCCCACCAAACAGGGCTACCCTCTACTAACCAACTGAGCACCACCAACCATCACCGTGCACCCCACATAACCACACCGTGACCCCACATACCACACGAGCACCACAACCCACTCGATCAACCACACCAAACCCTACCGAGATCTCCCACAACCACACCGAGCACCCCACCAACCACACCGAGACCCCACCAACCCACACCGAGCACCCCACAACCCACACCGCACCCCACCAATCCACACCGAGCACCCACAACCACACCGAGCACCCCACCAACCCACACCGAGCACCCCACCAACCCACACCGAGCACCCCACCAAACCCACACCGAGCACCCCACCAACCCACACCGAGCACCCCACCAACCCACACCGAGCACCCCACCAACCCACACCGAGCACCCCACCAACCCACACCGAGCACCCCACCAACCCACACCGAGCACCCCACCAACCCACACCGAGCACCACCCACCAACCCACACCGAGCACCCCACCAACCCACACCGAGCACCCCACCAACCCACACCGAGCACCCCACCAACCACACCGAGCACCCCACCAACCACACCGAGCACCCCACCAACCCACACCGAGCACCCACCAACCCACACCGAGCACCCCACCAACCCACACCGAGCACCCACCAACCCACACCGAGCACCTCATCAAACCACACCGAGCACCCCACCAACCCACACCGAGCACCCCACCAAACCACACCGAGCACCCCACCAACCCACACCGAGCACCCCACCAACCCACACCGAGCACCCCACCAACCCACACCGAGCACCCCACCAACCCACACCGAGCACCCCACCAACCCACACCGAGCACCCCACCAAACCACACCGAGCACCCCACCAACCCACACCGAGCACCCCACCAACCCACACCGAGCACCCCACCAACCACACCGAGCACCCCACCAACCCACACCGAGCACCCCACCAACCCACACCGAGCACCCACCAACCCACACCGAGCACCCACCAACCCACACCGAGCACCCCACCAACCCAACCGAGCACCCCACCAAACCCACACCGAGCACCCCACCAACCCACACCGAGCACCCCACCAACCCACACCGAGCACCTCATCAAACCACTTCACATACCATACCATGCTCTCCGTTTAACCCCTTGAGTCCCAGAACGTAATTTCCATTTTAATTTGGCTACCATTAGACGATTTTTAGTGAATAATAAGCAATGTGTTTATAGATATGACCTGTTTAGTATACTACACGTATATTAGTACACGTATATTTTATTTAGTATACTATACTAAAAAATCACGAGACTTTACGGATGTAACGCGACACGCTCCTTACACACACTGTACCCAGTAACTGTGGGTTTATTGACTTAAATTATTTTGCTGTTTTGGTAGGAAATTTCACTAGCTGTCTTTTGATAATATTCAAAGTTTTCTTTGAAACTTTTTTCTTGCGTCCAGGACGAGAAAAGTGCGTTAGACTTTCAGCCATTGGCGAGTCTCGTGATTTTTTAACCCAGCGCTCAACCTTTCGTTGAGTAACACAGTCTCCCTCACAATTTCTTTTGAACTAAATCCGATCTTATATAAGCTGTGAATACGGGTGATCTGGTCTGCAGTCAACTGTGGCTCAGACCCCATATCCAACTGAGCGAAAACACTTTCCCGAAATGTTTTGGTGACGTTTTGGGGAATCAAGCTGGGAGTGACGATAAGATGCAATATGTCCTGGTCACTGCCCATTAATGACTAATGATTTGAAAAACTGCAAGCAGGAAGTCAAGGCCGTGAGTGAGTTGCCAGACAACTTTTTTTTTCAACTATTCCCCATACGAAGCGCCGGGAGGGAATTAAACGAAATTTGTCAAGGAGCGTGACGGATCCAAGACACCGCCAACTTCTTTGTCTTCCACTGTACATACGTACGTACTTGTCAACTAGCTAATTTGGTATATTCAGTTACTCTTCGTAATTTCATGGCTAACAACAGATGATTTTATATAGCAAAGGAAGGATCTGGGTGTGAAGGGGTTAAGAATTGGACGAGAAAACGGCAGCCAGGGGCAATCATAAGTAATAAGTTTCTCTAGTTTGTCTGATATGCTTTCTTTTAATTATGTACAATTTCTACACCAGTTGTTCCGGATGTTGTGGAGGTAAGGTGTGTGGAAAACGGGGTGTGTTAGGGAAATGGTCAAGGTGTATGGAGTGTGTGTATTTACCTATAGTTGTATATCAGTGCATTTTTTAACATCACAACTGGGCGACCAAAATGTCTCCCAGTGATGGAAAACTGTCGCCCAGTAAGAACAATTTAAGCTACTGAGCGACAAGATATTTGTTCATAAAATCCTTCCTGGATACAATAGTTCATCTTATCTGTATGTGTTAGATCCAGAAGTGCATTCTTATTACTGCATAGGATCTT
>JACEEZ010024460.1:229675-279675 GCA_016584305.1 Chionoecetes opilio | reverse complement strand
TATTATGTATATGGTGTGTGTATATTTGTTTAAGTGTTTATTTGTGAAAAGTTGGTATAGGCTTGAATACTCTGCCTGTCTATCTCGCGAATAACACGTCATTTTACCTTTCATTTTATTTTGCATTTTATATCGTCATTTTTTTTCCATTTGATATCGTCATTATTTTTATTTTATTTTTCATTTTATATCGTCATTTTTTTATTTTTTTATTTTATATCGTCATTTTTCTCATTTTTTTCATATTATATCGTCATTTTTTTATTTATTTAAATTTTGTATCGTCATTTTTTCCATTATATTTTTCATTTTATATCGTCCAATTTTTTCCTTTCATTTTAGCTATTTTTTTTATTTCATATCGTCATTCTTTTCATTGTATTACATTTTATATCGTCCATTTTTTATTTATTTAATTTTATATCGTCATGTTTTTCCATTTTATTTTTCATTTCAATATCGTCATGTTTTTCCATTTTATTTTTCATTTCAATATCGTCATGTTTTCCCTTTCTCTTTTTGCCATGTCATATTATCCCTAAATCCTGTTCCTTCGCGTTCTTACATCATTCAGTAACAACAAGCTTAACATCCGGTTGGCAAGGAAAAACAAGTGAAATAAATCGGCCCTAAACACATACTTTCACGAGGTTTAGATTGTACTGGTGGAGATGATGAATGTGTAATAATAAATAACCGAAATGACCTTAACCCCAACAAGCCCAGATCTTTCCTTTGCTTTATGAAATCGTCTATTGTCAGCCATAAGATTACGAAAAAGTAACTAAATATACCAAATTAGCTAGTAAACAAGGATATTAAACGGGTCATATCTCTAAAATATTGCTTATATCCATTAAAGATAGTCTAATGGTAGTCCTATTACAATAAAAAATAACGTTCTGGGTCTCAAGGGGTTAATAATACTATACTACAATAACAATAGTTAATTGAGTGCCGTGAAGGAGAGAGGCAAACGAGGGGGGGAAGGTAGAGATGAGAGGGAGGGCAAAGCGAAATGAAAGTGAAAGAAGTGAGACGAAGAAAAACGTGCCATGGATAGAGTGGGAAAGGAGAGGTGAAGGCTGAAGGGAGGAAACAGCACACAGGGGGGGGGGGGGGGGGAGAGAGAGAGAGAGGAGAGAGAGAGAGAGAGAGAGAGAGAGAGAGAGAGAGAGAGAGAGAGAGAGAGAGAGAGAGAGAGAGAGAGAGAGAGAGAGAGAGTGCAACAAGGAGGCTGGCTGAAGAAGTAGCCTATTATCATGCCAGTATGCAGACACGCAACCTGGCACTCCATCCCCTTAGTATTTTTTTTCGGTGTCTTAAGATGACCTACAAAAAATATGAAGTGCCATTTGCAGCATGAGTAAAGCCCATTACAAAGCTGCATCTATAGAATTCCATATATACTTATAAGACAGACGCTGTGATAAGGCAGTTACGTGATGTCAACAAGCATATGGAATTGGGTGTTAAAACTATTTTGAAGACTATTTGGTTCTACTGCAGTTTAATACATTACAAGGCACGTAGTTATAACCGTACTCAACTTGTAGATCTGACCATTTGCAGTATTTATAATCCCTACAACAGCCGTCGGAAATAAAAAATAACACATGGGGGATCTGTGTGTGTGTGGGGGGGGCGAGACCTCCCCCAGTGAGATTAGGTTACGTAATTGATTGATTGATTGATTTAATGCCTAAAAAGGTGAATGTGCCAGACATCAGAGGTCATATGGCACTATGGCAAAGCATATAAAGGGGAGGGGTTAAAGAATAATAGTGAAACGATGAGGGAAGGGGAAAGAACGGAATGTTGCAGCAGGATGGTTAGATCAGATGTAGGATGTGGATTTGTTGGAGGAAGGAGGTTAAATTTTCCAGGGAGAAGGAGGGGGACTCCGGGAGAATGTACGCAAGACAGGGAGGTCGGGAAAGGGAGGACAAATAAGGGAAGGAACTGGAACGGGCAGGAGTAAGATGGGGGCAGGATATTAGGACACGTTGGACAGTGAGAGGAACTTTAGGTTACGTAATTAATGCCCAGGTTAGGTTAGTGAACTAGCAGGGAGGTCTGGGCGGCGCAGTCCCCCAAGTTATGTCATGAGAGTATTGGTCAATAGGGAGTATTGTACTAAACTGCAGTTTTACCGACTATTTTTTTTAAGATGCTGTAAAATACTATCGGATTAGACCGAATAAGTGTATGTTAAAAATAAATGAGTTGGATTTTTTTTAAGTTTCAAAATACTGTGAGTTGGAAGGAGAGGGAGAGAGGGGGTTGCTTAAAGAAATACGAGGGAGGTGTTGTTTGTGTGTCAAATGTGAAGGAGACTTATAATGTTTGCTGGAGGAAAGGAGGCAAGTGTATGTGTTTATGTATGCAATAATGCAGCTGTTTATCATCTCTCTCTCTCTCTCTCTCTCTCTCTCTCTCTCTCTCTCTCTCTCTCTCTCTCTCTCTCTCTCTCTCTCTCTCTCTCTCTCTCTCTCTCTCTCTCTCTCTCTCAACACATTTATTTTATAGGTTATCCGTTTTTTATTTCTTTTCCTTCTTCATTTGTATCGTGGAGAAAAGGAAGGAAAACAAGTTCCCGTTTTCTTGAGACTCATCATTTCATGACTCATTTCTTTACTCTCTCTCTCTCTCTCGTTATCGGGCAAGGCTCCGCTCGGACGCTCTGCTCTCCACAGCCCGTTCTAGGGACACCCAGAGAGGCGATAGTGTCTCGATCCAACACTATGACGTTATCCGTGCACACCGTTATAAGTATCGTCGTCGGGGCCTCATGGTTCGCAGGCACAATGTGGTCTAGGCTCGGCTGCGGCTTGGTTACCGGCCCGTGTGGCAAGTTGCTGGTATGGCCGAGGAGCCTCACTTTACATCCTGCCAACTGTGTGATGCACCCTCTTCCAACACTTTGGCACACTATTGCCTCCACTGTCACGTGGTACGTGACATGCTGCCGCGAGGACTGCCGCTCACGGAAATATGCCGCTTCCTGCTCGTGCACGACAACTTGGACACCATCCTTGTTCGCCACCCACGATTCGGTGGCTGCTGAGTAGTGCCAAGGCCGTCTCAATCTATAAGGCCGTCTCAATCTATAAAGGCCTGCGCCTGAGATTTATGACGTCACGGACGGCGTCTGTACGAGGCCACCGAGATGACAAGTTTACCTACCTAATTATATGTTTATCAGTATAAAAGATATATTGTTATCTTCGGAAATGTTTGTTCTATAATATTATCAAATAAAAACCCGTAAAACACATTAAAGAAATGCCATTATGAGACTCTCAAGAAATATGCATGAACTTAAACTCTTCGCCATTTAATATTTTTCTCGAAAACATTTTACATGGAGAATATCAATAGAAGCGGAATTTAATTCGCTTTCCATTGCTATATTTTGTTTTCTGATAAATGAATTAGCAGCATGCATAAATTAGCGTTAACTAAATACATAACATCATGAAATCGGGTAATTTCGTACCTAATATATGTTTATCAGTATAAAAGATATATTGTTATCTTCGGAAATGTTTGTTCTATAATATTATCAAATAAAAAACCGTAAAACAGACTAAAGAAAGGCCATTATGAGACTCACAAGAAATATGTATGAACTTTAACTCTTCGCCATTTAATATTTTGCTCAAAAACATTTTACATGGAGAATATCAATAGAAGCGGAATATAATTAGCTTTCCATTGCTATATTTCGTTTTTTGATAAATGAATTAGAACCATACATAAATTAGCGTTAACTAACAAAAAAGGTCATGAAATCGGGTAATTTTTCCCGTTTGATGATGTTATTTATTTAGTTAACGCTAATGTATGTATGGTTCTAATTCATTTATCAGAAAACAAAATATAACAATGGAAAGCTAATTAAATTCCGCTTCTATTGGTATTCACCATGTAAAATGTTTGCGAGTAAAATATTAAATGGCGAAGAGTTTAAGTTCATGCATATTTCTTGAGAGTCTCATAATGGCATTTCTTTAGTGTGTTTTACGGTTTTTTATTTGATAATATTATAGAACAAACATTTCCAAAGATAACAGTATATCTTATACCGCCCGTACATCCTCACATGCTGAAAGCTCGGCTCCTACTGACTCGCGGAGCAGACTCAGCTCGTGACGTCACGTCCATCCCGCTCTCCCAGACTCAGGCTTTTACATGTTTTACAGGCTTCATGTTTCTTGTCTTGTCTTGTCATGTTTCATGTTTATTATCCTTATGTCCTGCGTCATTTACTTTGTTCACTTGTGTATTTGAGTGCCTGCCGCCTGTGCATGGGCGTAATAAATTAATCAAAACAAAAAATCTCTCTCTCTCTCTCTCTCTCTCTCACACACACACACACACACGTCCATATTGAACGAAATTGTGCTTTCATAAATTTTTTGCTCATTTTTTCCCGTTTTTTTAAACTCAGTTTTTATATTATATCACAAAAAAATGATACCGTTCAGTGAAGAAAAACCATCGCAACATCTGGTGCAATATCGCTTTTTGTTCTTATTCTTTTTCTGAATGTCTTGAAAGTGGTCTCCAAATTATATACCACATGGCGCGGAACGATTTAGACGAAAAAATGCTGCAGATAAAATACACAGAGAACAGGACGGACTGAACATTCGAAATAATCTCACGTGTTCAATTTTCGTGAACAATTTATATTCGCACTGTTACTTTTTTTTTGGCTAGCTATTGACTCATTTATTTGTGTATTCATTTGATTCATCTATTGATCCAAAAGTGATTGAAACAAAATATTGACAAATGTGGGCGGTTACTGTCCCCCTTGAGCAACGGGATGGGGTGTATAAGGTGTGCCAGATCCCAGCTTAATTAACCCCAAGAACGGTCTTTATAAGTTTACGCTCTCCTTACCGGGAGCGTAACAGCTGAAGGTCACGAGTTCAGCACGTGATCAAGACTGAATGACACACACAGAATTAAAAAAAAACTAAAAATTGGGAATCAAAATATAAATATTTACCTCATATTTTTTTCTGCTGCATGCCTTTCGTGTGTGTGTGTGTGTGTGTGTGTGTGTGTGTGTGTGTGTGTGTGTGTGTGTGTGTGTGTGTGTGTGTGTGTGTCGTGTGTGTGTGTGTGTGGAAATTCTTTTTGGGTAGAAAATAATGGCAGTGGTAAAAGTCATAGTCGTAGAAGTAATAGCGGTATAGAAGAAGCGGTGGTGGTAATAGTATAATAGTATATAGTAGTAGTAGTAGTAGTAGTAGTAGTAGTGATAACTGATAATAGTAGTAAAAGAAGTAGTAGTAGTAGTGATAGTTGTAGTAGTAGTGATAACTGATAATAGTAGTAGTAGTAGTAGTAGTAGTAATAGTTGTAGTAGTAGTGATAACTGATAATAGTAGTAAAAGAAGTAGTAGTAGTGATAACTGATAATAGTAGTAAAAGTAGTAGCAGTAGTAATAGTTGTAGTAGTTGTGATAACTGATAATAGTAGAAGTAGTAGTAGTAGTAGAAGCAATAGTGGTTGTGGTAATAGTAGTAGTAGTAGTAGTAGTAGTAGTGTAATAGTAGTAGTAGTATAGTAGTAGTAGTAGTAGTAGTAGTAGTGATAACTGATAATAATAGTAGAAGTAGTAGTAGTAGTAGAAGCAATAGTGGTTGTGGTAATAGTAGTAGTAGTAGTAGTAGTAGTAATAGTGGTTGTGGTAATAGTAGTAGTAGTAGTAGCAATAGTGGTTGTGGTAATAGTAGTAGTAGTAGTAGTGTAGTGTATAGTAGTAGTAGTAGTAGTAGTAGTAGTAGAAGCAATAGTGGTTGTGGTAATAGTAGTAGTAGTAGTAGTAGTAGTAGTAGTAGTAGTTAGTAGATAATGTTGATAATAGTAGTAGTAGTAGTAGATGAATAGTGGTTGTGGTAATAGTAGTAGTAGTAGTAGTAAGTGTTGTGATAACTGATAATATAGTAGTTAGTAATAGTATAGTAGTAGTAGTAGTAATAGTAGTTGTGGTAATAGTAGTAGTAGTAGTAGTATAGTAGTAGTGTAGTAGTAGTAGTAGTAGTAGTATAGTAGTGTTAGTGTAATGTATAGTATAATATAGTAGGTAAGTAGTAGTAGTAGTAGTATAGCAATAGTGGTTGTGGTAATTAGTAAGTAGTAGTAGTAGTAGTAGTAGTAATAGTGATAACTGATAATAATAGTAGTAGTAGTAGTAGTAGTAGTATATGTAGTATAATAGTAGATAATGTAGTAATAGTAGTAGTAGTAGTAGTAGTAGTAGTAGTAGTAGTAGTAATAGTGATAACTGATAATAATAGTAGTAGTAGTAGTAGTAGTAGTAGTAATAGTGATAACTGATAATAGTAATAGTAGTAGTAGTAGTAGTAGTAGTAGTAGTAGTAGTAGTAGTAGTAGTAGTAGTAGTAGTAGTAGTAGTAGTAGTAGTAGTAGAAGCAATAATAGTAGTAGTATACATAGTAGTAGTAGTATTTCTGACCTCGCCTTCCTCAGTGCTAATTCTTTTGTAGCACGTCAAGAAAACGGGAGAGTGTGTTGTTACATCGCAGCCGCCAATAGGACGGCGACAGCGACAATAATGAAGACAGAAGTAATGATAACACTAAGAATACTATTGATGATGTACGGATGATAATGATATAGTAATTCCTCTCATTATCCTTATTCTTATTATCATCATTATCATCATTATTATTATCGTGATCTTCTTTAATGATGAGAATGATAACTGTAACAAAGATAACAAATGAGAAGAAGGAAATAAGAAGAAAGAAGGAAATAAGACTAATAAAATAAGAATAAGATGACAGATAAAATAATAGCAAACAAGACGTAAACACATCAAGTAGACAAACAAAACGGATACAAAGGAAAGCAAAGAAACTCAAACATATTTACATGGAGCAAACAAACACAGGTAGAAGACAAACCAGCCAGACAGCCAGACACTCAGACAGACAGACAAACTCTATCAGTATACAAGCTCTCTCCCTGTCGGTCGGTCGGTCTTTTATACGCGGCCTGTGAGGAACAAGCAACAAGCACACAGGTGGACAGGGTAACATAAGCACAGGTAGAGGCCGCGTGGCACGGGGGGGACGGGGGGGGGGGGCACAGCGGGGGGGGGGGGGGAGTAAGGTGATTTGACAGGTCAAGAGAGAGGGAAGGAAAGAGGAAGTAAGCATATGCAATAACCTGCTGCTTGCTGCCACTGACGACACAAACACACACAATCTCTCTCTCTCTCTCTCTCTCTCTCTCTCACACACACACAGCTGGTATGGTTCTATGGTAACTGTCCTCCTTGAGCAAGAGGAAGGTGTGTGCATGTGGTGTGTGAGGTTCCAGCCTCGTACAAAGATTAGGTGGAAGCGTGTCCAGTGCGTGTTCAGGCCGTGGGTGAGTCCACACACACACACACACACACACACACACACACACACACAAGTGGAAGAATCGCTTTCTAATTCGAGGAAGGCATCGCTACAGCTTTTCTCTCTTTCTCTCGCTCGCTCGTCGCTCTCCCACGCAAAAAAAGGAAAGGGAAATCCTGACGTAGAACGCGGCGCCCTTCCCCCTGCCTGGGTCCTCAAGGTGTGTCGTCCAGGCGTCACCTTTATCACCGCCTTCGTGCATCCCTCAGCCTTGCTCCGCTAACCTGTCCTGCCGCCTCCAACTCTTCGACTCATAAACTCCAAGAACAATTTTATTTATACGCGTCTGACCCACAAAAGAGCTGACCGCGTGCTACTTCTGACATTCTCCTGACTGCCTGCCTTTCGCTTTTTTCTCTCCGGGTTATAATACACTAGCTGGAATACTGAGTTCTTTCTATGGTAGCATCCGGAACGAGTTTTCTTTTCTTTACATACCTCATATCATACCTTTACATTTTCTTTTTCTTTCTTTGTGCCTCCCCTAAAGTTCAGGGTTATATGATATCAGGGTTATATGCCACCTGACCCTGCTAAAGATCTTCCTCTCGATACGCCTTGAGTGTTTCTCTGTGCTTGACTCACTGAACGAAATGGAGGGTGTGAGTGAAAGCTAGTGAAGGAAAGCTGTCCTTGGAACATTCCTCTCCATATCTCCTACACGAGCCCGCGGCTATATACGGTCTCCCAGCCATACATGAATACACTATAGGGCGGGCGAGTGGGCGAAAACTGACACCAGGTGAAAAGCAGGGGGAAAGGAACTTGTATGGAATCAGTTTTTTTTTTTTTTTTTCACATCACAAAGAACTGGCCAAGGGCACAACAAAAATGGGTAACACAAAGCCCGCTTAGTTGCCAGTCCCTATAAAGAAGACAGTAAGAGAATAAAATAAAAAAGAGGGGTGAGCCAATTTAGTTCGGGAGGTGTCTTGTTACTCTTCTTTTGAAAAGAGTTAAGTCTTAGGAAAGTGGAAAAATAGAAACAGGAAGAGAGTTCCAGAGTTTACCAGTGAAAGGGATGAAAGAGTAAAGATACTGATTAACTCTTGCATTAGGAAGATGGACAGAATAGGGATGAGAATGAGTAGAAAGTCTTGTGCAGCGAGGCCGCGGGAGGGGGGGAGGCATGCAGTTAGCAAGTTCAGAAGAGCAGTGAGCATGAAAATAACGGTAGAAGAGAGCAAGAGAAGCAACATTGCGGCGGTGATTTAAAGATTGAAGACAGTCAGTCAGAGGAGGGGAGTTGATGAGACGAAAAGCTTTTGACTCAACCCTGTTTAGGAGAGCTGTATGAGTGGATCCTCCCCAAACATGTGAGACATACTCCATACATGGGCGGATAAGGCCCCTGTAGAGAGCAAGCAACTGGGAGGGAGAAAAAAAAGGACGCAGACGCCACAGGACGCCTAACTTCTTAGAAGCTGTTTTAGCAAGAGATGAGATGCGAGATTTCCAGTTCAGATTTTTAGTAAAGGATAGTCCTAGAATGTTCATTGTAGAAGAAGGAGACAGTTGAGTGTCATTGAAGAAGAGGGGATAGTTATCTGGTAGGTTTTGTCGAGTAGATAGGTGAAGAAATTGGGTTTTTGAGGCATTGAACAAAACAAGGTTTGCTTTGCCCCAATCAGAAATTATAGAAAGATCAGAAGTTAGGCGCTCGGTGGTATCTCTCCGTGAATCACTTAGTTCCTGTTGAGTTGGACGTCTAATAAACGACGTTGAAAAATGCAGGGTAGAATCATCAGCGTAGGAGTGGATAGGGCTTTGAGTTAGACTTAGAAGATCATTAATGAATAATAGAAAGAGAGTGGGTGATAGGACAGGATACATCAGTTAATGGTGAGAGTACAAAGGGCAGGTAACAAGTGAGAGCTATATAGGCAGGGTTTGTGGGTAGGTAGGGCAGGGTTTGTGGGTAGGTAGGACAGGGCATGGGGCTAGCTAGGGCACGATGGCAGGTAAGCAAACACTGGACCAGTGGCGTAGCTCTATATATAGGTCTCTATCAATGGTGGAAGGGCACCTGGGGGGGCACAGCCGAGTAGGGGGGGGGGGGGGGCACTAGGAAAGCGGAGCTCAGGGGCATTCTGATGCCACATTGATGATAGAAGGGTATATATATAAGGGCATATTCTAAGATCAAATCAGTGGTGGGTATTAGAGCATTATACAGATAATGCGGCAGCCATGGCAAGGGGGGGGCACCGGATTCTCATGGGGGGCACGTGACCCCCCGTCGCTACACCACTGCACGGGACTCACCTTGCGTTGGCCGTACAGGTGGCTGACGGTGGCCTTGCCGCGGCGGGTGTCCGAGGCGTCCAGCACATCGTCGTGGACCAGGGACGCCGTGTGGATCATCTCCGCCACCTTGGCGATGTCGCCTTGGGAGTCCAGCAGCCTGGAGACGCGGGGGGCGAGTGTGAGGAGGAGGAGGAGAGAGGAGGAGAGGAGAGAGGAGAGGAGGAGAGGAGGAGGAGGAAGGAGAGGAGGAGAGGAGGAGGAGGAGGAGAGAGAGAAGGAGAGAGGAGAGAAGGAGAAGGAGAAGGAAGAAGAAGAGAAGGAGAAAAGAGAGAAGAAGAAGAAGAAGAAGAGAAGAAGAAGAAGAAGAAGAAGAAGAAGAAGAAGAAGAAGAAGAAGAAGAAGAAGAAGAAGAAGAAGAAGAAGAAGAAGAAGAAGAAGAAGAAGAAGAAGAAGATCAACAATAATAACAGTAACAACAAAAAACGTGAATTAGAACATGAATAAAGAAAAGCAGCAACAAAAATTGATAGCACAGCCTTTGACCTCGTTAACCCCTAACACAAATAACGTTTTATCTACAGAGGCGTCGCACGAAACGGTTCATCTCGTACTGTCATGGAATCAACAGAATGAAGATGAGATGAGAGACTAATAATTTGCATGTAACAACAGGGAGATTATTGACGATACAAATTGCCACCCCGCCAGGATGAACCCAAGTGGCAATGAGCGGGGATCGAACGCTGGGACTAAGTTTATAGTGTGAGTCATTGAGGAAAGTGAGTGAGTTTTTATAATGTGTTGGGGATGGCAGGGGGGGGGGGGGGGGGGGGGGGGGGGGGGGGCTAAAATAACAGTGAAAATTGAGTAACTAAATGTTGATGCCTGTGAGAAAGGAAGGAAGGAAGGAAGGAGGGGAAAGAGGGAGAGGAAAAGGTTGGAAAGTGTGCGAGTTTTTATAATGTGTTGGGGATGGCAGGGTGGGGGAAGGGGAGAGGGGGAGAGAGGAGGGGGGGAGGAGGAGGGGGTTGTAATCTCACCTGTCGTCATCATGCAGGTGTGTGTTGATGGCCCGGGACATGAGCACGGTGATGAGGGGCCGCACCGCCTTGCCCTGGCCGTCGAAGTAGTATTTGGCGATCTCCTGAAGGTCGAACCGAGACTTCAGATCCTGGAGAACATGAAGAAATACAACATAATAATACGACGTCTCAGGTTATCACTTCAAACTGTGGAAAGAAATATCAAGTTGACCCCTTTACGCCCAGGTCTTTCCTTTGCTATATAAAATCGTCTGTTGTTAGCCATGAAATTACGTGTAAGTAACTTGATATACCAAATTAACTAGTTGACAAGGATACTAAGCAGGTCATATCTATTGAAATATTGCTTATATTCATTAAAATTGTCTAAGGGTATCCAAATTACAATGAAATTACGTTGTGGGCCTCAAGGGGTTAATGGTAAAGACCTGACCGGAGCTGCATGACTCGCGGGGTTCCTCAGGGTTACGAGTTACACCCAATATCAATCTATATTTATATTGATTATTAACTCCCAGGATAAGTAATGATAGTAATAAATCAATAGACAACATTAATATAGGACTGCTGATTAGATATAGTCATGATGTTAGAAATGTTATAAGTTAATCATAACAACTATACTCGCCGCACGTTAAGTTGGCGAAAATAGGGCCCCTCACTCCCCCCTTCCAAACGCACGGGATTGGCTGAGGTGTTGGGTGTTGGGGCTTTAGGGCGGAACTTGGAGTAATATAAAACATTCTCACCCAACACCCAAAACCTCAGCCAATCCCGTGCGTTCGGAAGGGGGGAGTGAATGGGCCCCATTTTCGCCAACTTAACGTGCGACGAGTATATGTATGAATGGACAGAAAAGTGGCGAATGAGGTTAAACATCAATGTGCAAGATATATAGTTTGTAGGAAAAAGAAACCCTCCTATGACTATATACACTTTGGATAGCACTGGATAGGCACATGCCAGCGGGTGAAAGTTGTTACATTGACGTAGAAGCGAGTGCTGCGTCTAGGAACTGCGCTGCATAAGTATAGGGGAAGGCAGGAGAGAGGAGTGCCACATGCTGTTTTGAGACATAACTTGGCTCAGTTTGAAAGGTTTGAAAGGTTTCTTATAGTTTATTATATATATATTCTTGATTCTAAACTCCAGCGACCCCTTCTACGGTGCTGTCAGGTCGCATGAAGATTGTGCTGTACCGTTCAGGCTTCATTTTTATGGACTGGATGTAGACTCGTCAATTATGAAAGGGAAACAAGACAGGACGTATTCAATGGTCCAAACTTTCACCGTACAGACGCAACATCAAACACTTCAATTTGCACTCCTTAGAAAGCTAGAACGACGCGATTACACCAAATTCAATGAGTTTGAATGTTTAAGAAAGGTGTACAAGTAAGAATATTCAGTAATTGAAGTACGCTATAGGGACCTCATCAATGAATACAAGCTGGATTAATAAAGCTTTTTTCCTTCACGCAGAAACTGGTTCACAATCACAATACAAGTTAGCAAATCGTTATCAAAGGCTTATCGTCACGCTTATCTTATATGATGGAAAACGTTGCTCACCTTCCTGATGTGGTCACACATGTTTCTGAGATCCGGCTCGGCGAGGGAGGCGGGGTGAGGCGGCAGGGCGGGCATGGCCAGCTGCCCGGCCTCCTGCATCTGCGGCAGCGAAACCCGCGCAGCGCTCAGCCGCCGACACGAGCCCGGCGCGCGTCCAGGCTGCGTCACGGGGCGGGAGGGGAGGGAAGAGATACCACATGAACAACAATGAATTATGAATAAGGTTATAATTATTGGCATATATTGACACACACACACACACACACACACACACACACACATACATACAATGAGAGACTACTGACTCGGAAGCAAAGAGAAGGTCGATACACAAGAGAACATAAAAAAATAATTAGGAAAAGTGAGATGCCTGAACAACATAAAGAAGTACAGCTTCCCTCATAGAAATGTAGAAGTTTGGAAAGGACTAAATGAGGAGGTGATATCGGCAAATAATGTGCACCAGTTGAAAGAAAAACTAGATAAATGCAGATACGGAAACGGGACCACGAGTGTAGGTCAGGCCCTGTAAAACACAGCTAGGTAAATATAACTATAGGTAAATACACACACACACATTAACAACAACACCGATGAATAAAACGAGCACCTTCACCTTAACACATCAATCAGTCCATGGCAAGTCCAGGATCCTCTCGGTGACGCAACACTGCATAACGGAACGGTCTCGCGGAAATGCAAGGAATGTGACAGCTGATTTAACCCCGTCGGCCTACTCCCCTTGTGAGGCCAACGGAACTATCGATGCCTGTAATGCGATGGAAGAAAAGCCTAGCTCGATACGGAATCTATAGGCGCCTGAGCTGGGTATATGTGCACATGTATATAGGGCGTGACAGTGTACAGCAAAGCCTTTAGAATTAGGTTAGGTTAGGTTTAAATTCTAAAGGCTTTGGTGTACAGGGTCGGAGGAATAGCCTGTATAGTCTTCCTTCAGGCAATAGGTTAGTTCAGTGAATAGTATCAAGATGAAGAACACTAATTAAGGAAGCTATATATAGGCTCTTATACGCACCTCTTACATAACATCCAATTCGTCCCCGTAACCCTGTCATTAAATTCACCACGCAGTTTTGATTTCTCTCCTCACAAAAGAGTTTTTTTGCTCTATTTGTCACACTGCGTATACAAGTTCAAGTTCCTTCACACATAATTAATCTGCCACTGTGTTTGGACGAGGGAGTGAGATGCGAGGTTTACGGTGCGCGATGCAATGCTAGGTTAGTTTGATGACCGGTACACACATGCACTAAACAGTAGACTAACGGGACGCGGCCAGTGGTAGGCAGACACACAAAACAAACATGGCACGGGTTTCTCCCATTCAAACAACGAAACATGTGCGCCAGGCAGGCAGGTAGGCAGGCAGGCAGGCAACCCACACGACCAAAAAATAAACTTAGCTACAGTTACACTGTGAATTCTTGTGAAAAATAGTTATGATAGTTACAATGATAATTTTTTTTATTGTTTTTTGTTGTCGTTAAATGCTGCGAGGATCCCTTGGGGAACACAATGAGCATTGGTGATGTCCTATGATACTATCACAGGCGTGGTAGTTGACCTACCGATCTAGGTAGCGATCAGACCGAGAGTGAACTAACCCCCCCCCCCCCCCACACACAGTCACAATACATCTAGTAGTCAAAAGGAGATGGGCCACGAGTTTACGGTAAAAAATGACCTGTGCAAAATGAAAATATAAAGTTCAATTGAACGTGTTTTTGGTGCAGCTTCAAGTTTGCTTTCGCCGCGGGTTTGTGGATTATAATTACCTAACCGCCACCAGGGGAACCAGACAACCCCATCGCTTTCTACGCTGCTAAAACCTGACCCACAAAAATACCCTAGATTGATTTACAAGCCACACTTTTTTTTTTTTTCATAAAAGAAATGGGAAAGTACCTGTAATATACTTTTCCTTTATCTAAAAAAAAGGAAAAAAACGAGACTGACAGTCTCAGCTTTCTTTCTTTTTCCTCTTTTCTGGAACACAGTGAAACCGAAGACCCTACACACGTGTATATAGGGTCTTTGAGCGAAATAAATGAGGTCGACATCTACACAGTCACTTTCCCAGAACATTCGGGGATATCATGAAATTCCTGGGCGGTGGGCGGCAGGGGTGGGATGTCCTGCCCGCCATGCCCTCAGGCAAGGCCAAGGCGTTAGGCCTTATTCCCTTGGCCTTGTCCTCAGGATGTCCCAGCGGGGATGGACGTGTTATTGCGGAGACTTTCAAAACATCAACACTCCTGCGCGCCATTACCGCCATGTCGGCATCAAACGCGCCGCTAGCCATTTCCTCCTCAACCTTAAATCTCCAGTTGGATGGCAAAACACAAATCTCAACAACACTGGTATTAGAGTCGATGGTTAACTAACACACGTCATCGGGTTCGGGGAGGCGGTGGCTGAGCGATTAGCTCATAGAAGTGATAAGGTCGATGTCCTGCCGGGATCAAAATTTTTCTTCCATCGTCGAGTGACCAAAGACTAACCCCATGCTGCCCTGCGACGACGAGAGCATCGGGTGACGCCATGCACCTCCAGTCATCACAGGGGTCACTTTAATGATCCTGTATTACACCACGGGCGAGGCCTAACCATCACAACCCTGAACTAAATTCGCCTCCAGGCACTATAGGCTGAAAACAAAGAAAAAAGCCACGTCTTTGATGCTTGAAAAAGATCAAGACTATAAGAAGGCCGTTGATGAACACAATTGTTATCTGTTGAATCATGTCGTAGGTCACACACAGACCTGGTGACACGTGTTGTGCGTCCTCGTGCAGGACGTGCATGGCCGTCCTCCATCACTTCACATCGCTCTGACGGCGACACTGCGGCGTGAGTGCTGGGGGTCTTGGACAACGGAAGACCACTGTCCAAGATGTGTGCACTCCATGATGACAGAGTCCATCTGCCTCGAGGTGGATACGAATGATATTCTTATGACTATGAGCACACGGCGCTGCCCTCCTGGTGATGCCTTCAGTGTCACCCTTGAGCCTGCTGACACCCGACGCGTCCCTGGCACCCACACGCAGAGGCCTTTGCTCCCTTCCCGAGTATCGTCACTGCACGCTTACCGTTTTCGAAGTAAGTACTGGAGCAGCGCGACATCCCGGCAGAGCTTCTGGAGTGACACGCCCGCTGATCGAGTGCGAGACATTCCTTGGCGAGGACACCGTCGTCTGTGAGGCAAGTGTTTCCAGGAGGCGGGCAGCGCGTCCCCGTACCGAGGAGGCCATGGCGAGAGTGACCACCGCCGCTGCGCTGTCTGCCCTCTTGTGATGGGCGTGTGTGGCCCCCCCCGGAGACCCCGGTGCCGTGACGCGCCACACACGCCTTCTTCACCGCCACGCTACGCCCACGCCTCAACTAGACGACATGGGGCTTCATCGACCAATGTTGTGTGTGCTTTGTAAAACTATCAAAATATGAGCAGCGTGAGTAAACATTAATGAACATTGTTTAATAACAGATACAAACGCAGGCACTTCAGCACGGGCATTCATCCAAAAGAAAGTTGTTTAGTGTGGGTCTGCAAGAACCAGTCCCAGTCAAGTCACAGAGGCGCGAGGATCCCTGCATCGGGGCTCCGGACTCAAGCCTCATCACCGCCAACCGCTGCTTCTTTGTGGTGGAGCCAGTTTTTTAGCCTAAAGTTGTGGCTGCAGTTTGAGTGAAGCTTCCAGCCTGACGGACGCCGAGCTTCTTTCTCTTCCGGCCGATCCACTCAAAGGTATCTGTTGCGTAAAGCTCAGTTTTATTTCTATTTTTCTTTTTCTAAGCCAACGCGCGGTGTTGTACTATGCCACGTGCTGGTGATTTGCACTGATTCCCGGCAGTGTCGACTCGCGAGCAGAGCTTGGAAACGCTTCAGGGGAACGAAAACGAAAATCGAAACGAACGAAATTATGCTCGGAACAAAAACGGAAAAGAAAACGTTATCATATTTACTGTTCCGGAGCAAAAACGCTATTTTAGATCCCTGTAACCGGTTATAAACGTTATTTTTTCGTTCCATGCCATATTTGGTCAATAATCCATTTTCACTTCCAATAGCCAAATGAGTTAAGTAAATACATCTGGATTACATACATACATCAATTAAGTCTACTGTATTATGTAGTTGCTCACTTGGCAATTAACGATGTGTTTTTGTTTAAGATAGTATCATATGCACCACTTTTCGTTTAATTTGTGAGGAGTAACTATTTTTTACCTTTTATAGTTATGAATTTTTGTTTTCGTGATATGCATCAAGTTCCCTTATTGTATTACACCTTCCATTCGTGCAATATGCTATACTATGCTATGATACTGCAGTTGGGTTTAAGAACATGCTTAGATTAATATCCATTAAAATGGATATATCGTGAGTATGTGCTTAAACTTTTAACTGTGTTCATAGCCTAATATAATGCTTGGTGCGCCGAACTTCGGTGTGAGTGTTCTAGGTTCGAGTCCTTGGAGCACCACATGTAATCATTGATTTCATTGATTAGGTTTATTTAATTAGTGGGTTGGTGATATTACGAATTAATATATTTTTTGGCAAATTTAATATTAATAAATAATTAGTGATTCATGTCTTTACGTTACGGCAACTGATATTGCATGCTCCTACACTACGCTTTCTGTATTGTAGATGTAAAGGTGTTGCCTTATTTTAGTCTAGGCTATATATAATATGTAAGCTATATATAATAATATAGTTCTTACGACATCTAAGAGTTTGATTTTGTTGGATACTGTGCACCATGAAATGTATGGCTTTATTACCATCTATAAGAATGTAGTCATGTATAGGCATTATTAGGGCTAATAGCATATTCATTACATGGTTTGAGAATAACGTTCTAACCGGTTTTAATTTTTTTCTAACCGGTTCAGGAACGTTATGTTTGGAGGAGGAACGAAAAACGAAACGTTAATAATACTGTTTCTGATCGGAACGAACCATTTGAAAAATAATTTCGTTTTCAAGCCCTGCTCGCGAGCAAGTGATATGATTAACGAGTAACGACATTTCCCGCATCCCTGTCTTTCTGTCTAATCATCTGCCTACCGATTATAAAAGGAGTCTGGATAAATTCATGGATGGAGAAGAGAGGTGGATGTCGGTAGTGTTAAGTAACAGGATTCACAGGAACTACTTCGTGTAGGTCTCGCGGCCTCTTGTAGCTTCCTTATTTTCTTATGCTCTTATGTTCTTATGATTCACAACTTGAGTGGCCTCGGGGGCGGAAGATCTTCGTTCACCAAGTTAGCGGGCCACGGGAGTGTTTGCCCACGCCTTGAGTCCCCGCCTCGCCCCTGGCCCCCCAGCCCACCTCCCCCCGCCCTCCCCGCCCACCGCACCGCTATACCTACACACCTGTAACGAAAGTGTTTGCCCACACCTGTAAAAGCACCGCCCGATTACCATGAGACTGCTGATTTGTGGAGACGGAAGCAGAGAGAGAGAGAAGGTTAATGGCCTCACTTTAATTAATCTATCTATCTTTCTTCAGCGAGAGAAAGAAAAAGAGAGAGAGAGAGAGAGAGAGAGAGAGAGAGAGAGAGAGAGAGAGAGAGAGAGAGAGAGAGAGAGAGAGAGAGAGAGAGAGAGAGAGAGAGAGAGAGAGAGAGAGAGAGAGAGAGAGAGAGAGAGAGAGAGAGAGAAAAAAAATAATTTGGCATATTATTCTTATTCAACGTGCGATCACTCTCACCTATTAACTGATAATGGTGATGATGATAATAATAATAAAAACAAAAATAGCGACAACAATGATGATAAATAATATTAGTATTAGTGGTGATGGTGATAGCGACAGTGGTGGTGGTTCTCCAGTATATACATGTGTATAAACATTTCCTCAAACTTTCCATATTCATAAACTTTCTTATCCTACACGCAACACCGCATTAACAATAACGACAATAAGAACAATAACAATAACAACAATAACAATAACAACAATAATAACAATAATAACAACGACAGTAGTAACAATAACATAATAATAACAACGACAATAACAATAACAATAATAACAATAATAACAACGACAGTAGTAACAATAACATAATAATAACAACGACAATAACAATAATAACAATAATAACAATAATAACAACGACAGTAGTAACAATAACATAATAATAACAACGACAATAACAATAACAATAACAACAATGTGTATCAGGAGTCGAAGAACCACCGTCGACGCGGGAGTTTTGGAAAGTGGGTCGCAGGATACACCACGGGAGGCAGGGTAGTGGGGTAGTGGGTCAGCGGGCTGGGTATAGGGGGCACCGGGGAACAGGCTGGGTATAGGGGGCACTGGGGCATAGAGGGGGCACCGGGGCACAGGCTGGGTATAGGGGGCACTGGGGCATAGAGGGGGCACCGGGGCACAGGCTGGGTATAGGGGGCACTGGGGCATAGAGGGGGCACCGGGGCATTGGCTGGGTATAGGGGGCACCGGGGCACAGGCTGGGTATAGGGGGCACTGGGGCATAGAGGGGGCACCGGGGCATTGGCTGGGTATAGGGGGCACTGGGGCATAGAGGGGGCACCGGGGCATTGGCTGGTATAGGGGAGCACCGGGGCATAGAGGGGGCACCGGGCATTGGCTGGGTATAGGGGGCACTGGGGCATAGAGGGGGCACCGGGGCATTGCATGGGTATAGGGGGCACCGGGGCATTGGCTGGGTATAGGGGGGACTGGGGCATAGAGGGGGCACCGGGGCATTGGCTGGATATAGGGGGCACCGGGGCATTGGCTGGGTATAGGGGGGCACTGGGGCATAGAGGGGGCACCGGGGCATTGGCTGGGTATAGGGGGCACCGGGGCATTGCTGGTATGGGGGCACCGGGGCATTGGCTGGGTATAGGGGGCACTGGGGCATAGAGGGGGCACCGGGGCATTGGCTGGGTATAGGGGGCACGGGGCATAGAGGGGGCACCGGGCATTGGCTGGGTATAGGGGGCACGGGCATAGAGGGGGCACCGGGGCATTGGCTGGGTATAGGGGGCACTGGGGCATAGAGGGGGCACCGGGCATTGGCTGGGTATAGGGGACGGGAACAGTGATGGGGGCACAGCGGGATGGGCTGGGTATAGGGGGCACCGGGGCATTGGCTGGGTATAGAGGGTCACTGGGGCATAGAGGGGGCACCGGGGCATTGGCTGGGTATAGGGGGCACTGGGGCATAGAGGGGGCACCGGGGCATTGGCTGGGTATAGGGGGGCACGGGGCATAGAGGGGGCACCGGGGCATTGGCTGGGTATAGGGGGCACTGGGGCATAGAGGGGGCACCGGGCATGGCTGGGTATAGGGGGCACCGGGGATAGAGGGGGCACGGGGCACAGGCTGGGTATAGGGGGCACTGGGGCATAGAGGGGGCACCGGGGCATTGGCTGGGTATAGGGGTCACTGGGGCATAGAGGGGGCACCGGGGCATTGGCTGGGATATCAGGTGGGGCACCTGGGGCATGGGGATGGGGGGCACTGGGGCATGGCGGTATGAGGGGGCACCGGGGCATTGGCTGGGTTATAGGGGGGCACTGGGCATAGAGGGGGCACCGGGGATTGGCTGGGTATAGGGGGGTCACGGGGCATAGAGGGGGCACCGGGGCATTTGGCTGGGTATAGGGGGCACTGGGGCATAGAGGGGCACCGGGGCATTGGCTGGGTATAGGGGGGCACTGGGGCATAGAGGGGGCACCGGGGCATTGGCTGGGTATAGGGGGGCACCGGGGCATAGGGGCACCGCATTGCTGGGTATAGGGTTGGGCACGGTGCATGGCTGGGTAAGTTGGGGCCTGTGTGCTATTGGGTATGGACACCGGGGATTGGCTGGTAAGGCGCACTGGGCATAGTAGGTGGCAACGGTGGTCATTGGCTGGGTTGGTGTGTTCACTGCGGGATAGAGGTCGGACGGGAATTGCTGGCTATGCGGTGGCGTGGGCATAAGGGCACGGCATTTTTAGCTGGTTCATGGGTGCGCCCCCCATAGGCACCCGCATCTGCTGTTCTCGTTTGCGTGCTTGTCGCGTCCTCTCGGTAACGTTCTCCTGGCTTGTTGCTATTGGGTATTATCACTGCTCTGGATTCGTGACTCGCCAGCCACTCAGCATATGGTTGTTTTAGTCTATTGTATTGACTATTAAGGGTTTTGTATGTGTTGAGTTTTTTTGTGTGTTTACATGCGAGTAGGTTCTAGAGTTTCAGGTGACGGTGAAGAAATTGTAGGCTATCTCGTTAGGTGTAGGCTATCTCAAGGATCTTTACTTGTCTGTAGTTCCCTCTGCCCCCCCCCTCCCCCCCATCTCTCTCTCTCTCTCTCTCTCTCTCTCTCTCTCTCTCTCTCTCTCTCTCTCTCTCTCTCTCTCTCTCTCTCTCTCTCTCTCTCTCTCTCTCTCTCTCTCTCTCTCTCTCTCTCTCTCTCTCAGGGAAAAATATGGTTTGTTTTTCTCGTCTCTCTCTCTCTCTGTGTTAGTGTGTGTGTGCGTGTGTTAGTGTGTATGTGTGTGTGTGTGTGTGTGTGTGTGTGTGTGTGTGTGTGTGTGTGTGTGTGTGTGTGTGATTGTGTGGTGTGTGTGTGTGTGTGTGTGTGTGTGTGTGTGTGTGTGTGTGTGTGTGTGTCGCCTAAGAAGTGGGCGTGGAATATCTAAACGGGACCTTCTTTTCGGCCTCATGCCCTGGATTATACTTTAAATATCCAGTAGTTACCTTTGTTACTCTGTTTTATTAACATACGTAAACCAACGAAGAATAGAGGGAGCGAGAAAAGAACCTGAAGTAATAAACAAATAACCAACCAACTAATTCGATAAATAAACCAATAAATATAAATAAAATAAGTGGTAACTCCGAAATTCAACCACCTAAAATTCTAGTCCACAGTATAGAGGAAAAAAAATACCATTAATATAATTCAATTTAAGAACCACGTATCCACAGCAAGATTCGAATAGTATAGAGCAGCGATTCTTAACCTTTGGGGCGCGGGTAAATACCAAGGGGGGCGTAAACCAAGACAGAAAAAGGAATAACTGTCAAGTACTTCATTAAACGTGATCAAACTAAATCTGCCGGGTATATATGCAAGGTTTTTATGAATAATTATGTACACAATAAGTCCTAAATACACGATTTTTTCAGGGTTTTTTCTGATTCAGAGTTATTTTGAAATATCTTGGTTAATGAAAGGGGTATAGGGGGCACTGGGGCATAGAGGGGACACCGGGGCACTGGGGCATAGAGGGGACACCGGGGCATTGGCTGGGTATAGGGGGGCACCGGGGCGTAGGCTGGGTATAGGGGGTCACTGGGGCATAGAGGGGGCACCGGGGCACAGGCTGGGTATAGGGGGCACTGGGGCATAGAGGGGACACCGGGGCATTGGCTGGGTATAGGGGGGCACCGGGGCGTAGGCTGGGTATAGGGGGTCACTGGGGCATAGAGGGGGCACCGGGGCACAGGCTGGGTATAGGGGGCACTGGGGCATAGAGGGGACACCGGGGCATTGGCTGGGTATAGGGGGGCACCGGGGCGTAGGCTGGGTATAGGGGGTCACTGGGGCATAGAGGGGGCACGGGGCACAGGCTGGGTATAGGGGGCACTGGGGCATAGGGGGGCACCGGGGCATTGGCTGGGTATAGAGGGGCACTGGGCATAGAGGGGGCACCGGGGCATTGGCTGGGTATAGGGGGCACTGGGGCATAGAGGGGACACCGGGGCATTGGCTGGGTATAGGGGGCACTGGGGCATAGAGGGGACACCGGGGCACAGGCTGGGTATAGGGGGCACTGGGGCATAGAGGGGGCACCGGGGCATTGGCTGGGTATAGAGGGGCACTGGGGCATAGAGGGGGCACCGGGGCACAGGCTGGGTATAGGGGGGCACTGGGGCATAGAGGGGGCACCGGGGCATAGGCTGGGTATAGGGCATGGAGGCAAGGACTAACTACTAAAGGGGACGTGCTGGTAAAAAATATAAATAAAAGAATAGGAAACACTGGTATAGAGTTTTGCGCCACCACCCTGAGTTTAGCCTGCAGGAGTATGTAGTGTTGCATAGCGGTCTGTAGCTACTCCTCCACCTAACTAGTCCTAACACGACACAATAGAAAGTCTATCAATAGAGCACCCACCTTTGCCTCGCCACCTTCTCCCCCGTTACTCACTTGTTAAAGAACACGATTAGGTTTTTTTCTCTCTCTCATCTTGACTGAGTTACTGTAGCACTCTGATCAAGATGTTCGTTCATTCCTCTGCCAGTTTGTCTGTGTTTTTGTTCTACCTTAGCCTGCATGGTTTGTTCTTTTGTGATTGCACTTGTATATATTATAGACTCTGGTTTTAGATTCGTCGACGAAGCTTTGAAAGTTTTGACTTGCTCCATGCAGATTAGACTAACTTTCTCATTCGCAGTAAGTAGTAGTAGTAGTAGTAGTAGTAGTAGTAGTAGTAGTAGTAGTAGTAGTAGTAGTAGTAGTAGTAGTAGTAGTAGTAGTAGTAGTAGTAGCAGTAGTAGTAGAGTAGTAGAGTAGAGTAGTAGTCATAGCATGGTAGCAGCAGTAGCAGTAGCATAGAGTAGTAGTAGTAGTAGTAGTAGTAGTAGTAGTAGTAGTAGTAGTAGTAGTAGTAGTAGTAGTAGTAGTAGTAGTAGTAGTAGTAGTAGTAGTAGCTGTTGTCGTTGTTGTTGTTTTGTTGTTGCAGACAGAGGGCATGCAAAGGAGGACAGAGAAAGCAGCACAAAGGATAAAAGTGCAACACATATAAAGTGTTTGATCGATTCACTCGGGCTTGAAGTAGGAATTCAGTCTCTTTTTGTTTTGTTTTATTTGCGTGCAAAGTCGGGGAGCGCAAATATAGGTTTCCCAATATTCATTTTTCACCAATACACTGGGAATCTGCGGCAGGGAGGGTTGGGGGAGGATGAGAACTCTTTACATAAAACGAAACATGTTACTTGATTGAACAGATCGGCAAGTTCAGTAAGGGTAGGATTTACTTTTCTTCATTAGTTTAATATAATATGTCGTAGTGATGGGTGCTGAGAGGACAGTGGCATAGCGTAGTGGTAGTAGTAGTAGCAGGAGTAGTAGTATAGTAGTAGTAGTAGTAGTAGTAGTAGTAGTAGTAGTAGTAGTAGTAGTAGTAGTAGTAGAGTAAGTAGTAGTAGTAGTTAGTAGTAGTAGTAGTAGTAGTAGAGTATAGTAGTAGTAGTAGATAGTAGTAGTATTTAGTAGTAGTAGTAGTAGTAGTAGTAGTAGTAGTAGTAGTAGTAGTAGTAGTAGTAGTAGTAGTAGTAGTAGTAGTAGTATAGTAGTAGTAGTAGTAGTAGTAGTAGTAGTAGTAGTAGTAGTAGTAGTAGTAGTAGTAGTAGTAGAGTAGTAGTAGTAGTAGTAGTAGTAGGTAGTAGTAGTAGTAGTAGTAGTAGTAGTAGTAGTAGTAGTAGTAAGTAGTAGTATAGTAGTAGTAGTAGTAGTAGTAGTAGTAATAGTAGTAGCTAGTAGTAGTAGTAGTAGTAGTATGTAGTAGTAGTATAGTAGTAGTAGTAGTATATGTAGTAGTAGTAGAAAGTTTAGTTAGTAGTAGTAGTAGTAGTAGTAGAAGTAGTAGTAGAAGTATAGTAGTAGTAGTAGTAGTAGTAGTAGTAGTATAGTAGGCTAGTAGTAGTAGTAGTAGTAGTAGTAGTAGTAGTAGTAGTAGTAGTAGTAGTATAGTAGTAGTAGTAGTAGTAGTAGTAGTATAGTAGGCTAGTAGTAGTGGTGGGAGGGATAGGAGTATGAGGAGGAGTAAGAGTCAAATACAATGTTGCTCCCTGGTTGTTTGGTATGTGTATGTGCCATTAAAGACAGGTACATAATTATAAACTACTGTGCATGCCTTTTCGATCAATAGCACATACAAATCAGTAGTGAAGTTAAAATTCATAATATATGGCACCTGGCGACATTAGTGCAGTGGCGACTAGTGTTGTTGACGGTAAACTCTGATGATGTGTTAGTGAGGAATGGTGGTCCTGTGTGCATGCTAGTGTCTTGAAGATGTTACACGGACTTAAGATCATCAATGCCGTGTTGACATGTTTTACACAGTGGGACAAAAGCATCAGGATTTACCGATGTGCAATGGCGGGTTCAAGGTCACTAGTTGAAAGATAGTCCTTCTTAACTCTGATGCTACGTCCACAAATACGTGATGTAAAATTACTAGCGAGTTTTAGATAATGGCACGTACAGAGTGGTTTATTGACCTCTCTCTCTCTCTCTCTCTCTCTCTCTCTCTCTCTCTCTCTCTCTCTCTCTCTCTCTCTCTCTCTCTCTCTCTCTCTCTCTCTCTCTCTCTCTCACACACACACATTCTCTTTTCTGTAAATTCTTTGCTCTATATTTTTTTATTAACATATTTTTGAACTTTCTCCTTCTTTTTAACCATGACCACAGACTACTCTATACTGGACTTGCTACTCATTTTGGGCTATTTCCAGTGGAGGCCAGTTTTGCGATTCCTGCCATTTTCGAACATCACTCCCTTTTCCCTTCCTATGGTTTAGCAGTATATATGATATACCGTTATCTTCGTAAATGTTTGTTCTATAATATTATCAAATAAAAAACAGTAAAATGCAATAAAGAAATGCCATTATGAGAGAGTTAAGAAATATGCATGAACTTAATATTCACTTGAACTCATTGCTATTTAATATTTTGCGAGAAAACATTTTAGATGCTGGCGATAGAAAGAAGCGGATTTTCATTAGCTTTCCATTGCTATATTTCGTTGTCTGATAAATTAATCATAACCATGCATAAATCAGCGTTAACTAAAAAAATAACATCTATCGGGATAATTACCCGAGGGATGATGTTATTTATTTAGTTAACGCTAATTTATACATGGTTCTAATTCATTTATCAGAAAATGAAATATAGCAATGGAAAGCTAATTAAATTCCGCTTCTATTGATATGTTGCATGTAAAAAGTCTTCACGCAAAATATCAAATTGCGATGAGTTTAAGTGAATATAAGTTCATGCATATTTCTTCAGAGTCTCATAATGGAATTTCTTTAGTGTATTTTACAGTTTTTTATTTGATAATATTATAGAACAAACATTCACGAAGATAACAGTGTATCATTTATACTGATATGCCATAGTCTACTATATTCATGGAAAACTTTTTTACTTGCCGATACGATTGATGATGTTATTTTTTTAGTTAACGCTAATTTAGGCATGGTGGTAATTCATTTATCAGAAAACGAAATATATCAATGGAAAGCTAATGAAAATCCGCTTCTTTCTATCGCTAGCATCTATAATGTTTTCTCGCAAAATATTAAATGGCGAAGAGTTTAAGTATATCTTGAGGTCATGCATATTTCTTCACTCTCTCATAATGGCATTTCTTTAGTGTATTTTACGGTTTTTTATTTGATAATATTATAGAACAAACAGTTACGAAGATAACGGTATATCATATATACTGATACACCTTAGGAAGGGAAATAGGGGTGATGTTCTAAAATGGCAGGAATCGCAAAACTGGCCTCCACTGGTCATGGGCGGGTTGGCGCGGGGCACGAGTAGCAAGTCCAGTATACAGTAGTCTTTGCCATGACAATAGTTTTTCTTACTTTTTATTAGTCTACCATGGTTGTATTTCAGTGTTCTATTTTTTATTATCACGTTTGTATTTCAGTGTTCCATTTTTCTCTATTTTTTCACCAGTTTAATATATTTATCTCTGGTCAATATTTTACTATTTTTTCCTTAATTTTTTTCAGCTTCAACACTTGCATCTCTCTCTTTCTCTTTCTCTCTCTCTTTCTCTCTCTCTTCTCTTTTTCTCTCTCTCTTTATCTCTAAGTTTTTTTTCTTGACCTTTCTTTTACTCTCTTTTCCTTCGTCGGACATATCTCTTATTTTCCTATTTTTTCTCGCCCTCTACAATAACATTTATTTAACTCTCTCTGTATACACATACATACACATTTAAAAAAAAATAAGAAAGAGAGAGAGAGAGCAATCTACTTCAATCTTTGCTTTTCGTTCCTAGAAAACGTATAGACGTTTACCGTGCCTTGTTTAAACACAGATTAACATTCACACACTGAACACACACGAGGCACAAACATCAGCGGGAGTAGACGCAAACATTTGCGTCTAAAGATGTCCGCAAGTCCCGCCTCGCCCCTCCCGCCCCGCCCAGCAAACCTTGCTCCGCTTTTAAGGCGGCGTCACACTAGCACTTTTGCCGTCTAGTTAGACGATCTCCGTTGGTTTTTTCTCGCTCTGACTAGTTAGTCGGTCTGAATCAGTCAGTCTGAGTCAGACGATCGTGATCGTCTTCATATGGAAAGTTGAAGACAACTTTCATAGTCAAATCAAAATCCATAGTGATTACTTTAGATATTTGATATAAATCAGGATTTTTTTGCAAAATATAATTCAATACATTTGAAAGTATGAAAAATATTCTAGTGACTATTGCACATGTAGATACATTTAAAAGCCAGTTTTATAAAACAGGTAACAGTCTCTCGCATGACTCGATTGTTGTGTATATTTTTTCAAGATACACTCAAAAATCGTTTCTCACTCTTCAAGACTTCAACTTGTAATTATAGACGAAATGCTGTGGGCACGTAGTTCAGAAGAATTCTCATAAATAAGGAGCGGGAGTGACCTCACACCCCGCCCACCTGTGACCTGACTGTTGCTGCGGCTCCAGCGGCGGGCTGATGCCCGCTCATCTATTACTGTTTTTATGTATATATGTGTATGTATTTTAACTTGTTTAGCGCGTCTACGATTGATAATACACATAATTAAGTGTAGCCTATACCAGCGATAGCCTGCCCTAAGGTACTCTAGCCTGCCCTGGCGTCGGAGCCATGTTTATTTACAGTCGCAGGAACAGCTGACTGGTAGTGCAGGCAAACGATGGTGTGTGTGACGGCTTGCAGTAAAAAAATTGTAGTTTTTAAAGTTGCTTGAAAAAATAGACGGAAAAGTGGTAGTGTGACGCCGCCTTTGTCGTGTAGTAGTACTGTAATTATATTATCTTGTTTTCTTGATATCATCTGTTAGTAAAGCAAATACCACCTCTAACCTAACTCAACCTAACTTAAGGCGTTTTCTGCGGGGATCCTGATTGCAACCGAAACATTTTCGGTTGCTCAAATTTCGATCCCTGTTCAATCATCCAGGGAAGATGATTGGCCCGACCGCAAACATTTGTTGTTGTTGTGACCGTTTGCAACAGAAAATTTTCCGATTGCAACCAAAAATCCCCCGCAGAAAACGCCTTTAAACGTTTCTGGCTGAAATTACGGATTTTTTTTTACCTGGTAGTATAGGTATATGTATCGGCGTATCGCCATTATTATTCAAATGCGTCATTGGAAATGGGGTTCAAAAGAATCAAAATGAGAAGAATCCAACGAGAATATTTCCGGGAGTGTGTGTATTGAGATGCGCCAGACAGAGATGAGGGAAGCGGGAGGGTGTGGAAGGGAAGTGGCGGTGGCGGTCAGTGTGGATAATTCATTAACACTGTCTGGGGGATATTTTTGTTATTTATCATGGTGTCGGGTGTGGGTGCTTCGCCGTGCTTGCGTTGTGTGGGTGTGTGTGCTTTCCTACGGGTCCCCCATGACTGGGTGGGATTATGTACACTTCAATAATTGCATCTCGTTATTATAGTTGCGGGGCATGTTTATGGTGCGATGGGGGTTATAATATAAGGGAAAAAGGAAAAGTGTAGTTTAGGAAGCGCGCACCTAAACTCCATAATTACTTAACAGGGCTACAATGCGGCGGGTAAAATCTTTGGAATTTCTTGTGACATCCTTGAAATTGCACATGTACTCTGAATATGTTTATAATTTAATTCACATATATAATACACATGTATGATGTATGTATAGACTTTCTAAAATATATATAAATCTTTCTCATCAATATCAATCAATAGGTAGGCCTACAGGGTGAATTTGGTAGCTTAATAAGTGTGTGGTACGTATACAACTATGGTAGTACAAGTGGTAGTAATCACATAGTACATGTATTTATTGGTGTCCTACCGGAGTATATATAATTATTAACTCAGATGCTTGCCAACACAAACGGCCAATGTAAGCGCTGCCAAAAGCCATTTTGAGTGCCGTAGGCAAAGTGCTGAACTGGCATTACCTCTAGGGCCCTTTTGCAAGAGTCGTTAGTTGACATTTGAAGGCACGGCCAAGGAGTAGTAGCGTGATGTCTGTATGACACTCGGAGAGAATGCTTGAGCTGCTATAAGTCCCAGCATGTTCGAACGTACAGGACTTCTCGTAACTGAAATGATTGGAACACATGAATGTTCGACCTTAGATACTATTGATCACAAGCATTTAGTGTTGCGTCAGAGTTAATGCTTCAGGCTGTAACGTATGTACGACAAAACGTGTATACATCTACGATGACCATTATTTTGCCTAACTAGATGCAGTGGTTGTATCACCTCCAGTGCATCCCCCGTACATCCATGGGCGTTGGGGGGCCGAGTGTGAGTACTCGGACCCATTGTGCCACTGGCTGGTGGGATGATGATAGCCGGGCGTGGAAGTCGAAGTGGTTGCGCATGTGTGGCGTGACAAGTGTTTTGTGGTGGACATACTAAGCTTATTCGTATAGCCTAATGATGATAAAAAAGTAGTGGCATAGGGAGTGGGGAGGAGTTGTGCGTGTGCTTTTTATGGGTTGTGGTGGGTGGGTCGTTGGTGTGGTGGCCGGGTCGTGGTCGGGCCGCGTGGTGCCTGGTGGGTGGGTGTAGTGGCCCCGTTGGTAGGACCTCTTACCGTGTTGGCGCTGATTAGATTGCAAATGTCGAAATTTTGCCCTGCTGATAGGTCTCTAAACTTTCATATTGGTGATATAACAAATCCAAATAAATCGTATGCAAAAGAGATCCCCACTCCATGTTTTATAATATTGATGATACTAACAAAGTCCACGTTTTTTTGGTGCTAAGCCGCAGCGTCACGAAGATGGAGACATTGAAAAATTCGATGGTGGAATTGTTCGAGTCTGGAAATTTTAAATTGGACTCTACCTGTTAAGAGTCACCTATCTATCTACTACTCTACCTACTATTAATTAAATACAGTATCCTTTGCATGTCGTGCGCATGTAATGAATGTTGAATTGGATGAGAATTAAAGGAAAAGAGAAACATTTACGGGAGGAGTTTTGATAAGATTTTCTCATGCGCGCGATCTGATTGGCCAGGCTCTTGAAACCACCACCCACACCCACGACTGTATAATTTTACAGGAAAAGAGTAAAATAAGTGTATCTGCTCAGTTTTCTATGCACGCAAAAGAGTAAAAAATAAGTGGGCGGAGCTTAAATAAGTAAAATTTTACTTCCAAGGGCATGGACAAAATACGCCTGGTCTAAGCACATGTATTTATTGACAGTGTAAATCAACAGATGCAGAACATAAATATCCGGGCCAATGAAGGCTGACTAAATTATAGCGCATTTTCGCGGCCGCTCTGGCCCGGTCTGGACTGGGCTAGTCCCGGGCGGCCACTGTTTTTGCGAGGCAGTTTAGACCGGGCTGGAACGGACTGGGCCGGGCTGAGCCAGCGACCAGGACCAGGTTGGACCAGTGTGGGGAGAACTGGCGCATGCGCACTACAGTCAGCGGGGAAGGCGACCAGGAACTTCTCGTGCTGCTGATAAGACATGAAACACCATGATGGTCGACCATAAGACTATAGTATCACAGGCGTGGTAGTTGTAAAGTCTTCAGCACAGGTTTAAAGACGGACGACAAAAAGGATATTGACAAGATGGACGCCTGCCGCCTCCACAGTTCAGTTCAGTACCGCCCACTCGATCCCCCAGCCAATAGGAACGACGATTGGGACGGGGCCAGTCTCGATGTACTTTCGCGACCATCAATCTGTCCACCCTGACCCGGTCCGGACTGGACTGAACCAGGGCGGTGAAAGTCACGAAAATGCGCTACTTAGCCTATGTGGACAGTGGAACAAACATATTTATCATGATTGCATCACATAAACTAAACGCTCTATTCTATAATCCCCTAATGATACCTGCATCAAAATAAAACTAATGTAGAGCATCATGAGTGAGATGAGGGAGAACTTACTTTGCTGTGCTGCTTTTTTTACGGTTTGGTGCAAGATCCCATGGCACGTAGGCTGCCCGTGCCAGGCCGCCGCCACCTTGTTGCTGCAGAATGACAACACCATCACTTTGGGACCATTCTTGTAGTTGCCTTTGCAATTTGCCACCCACACCATGCTTGCACAGCTGTAGGACAATTACATATTACTACTAACGTACTAACAAATCCAAAGAGATGAGAAACAACGAGTCCCCCTTCTTCCTAGCTCTCTTGAGATCAAATGATGGCACAGCGCAGTCGTTGTTTTGTTTACATCGCGCGTGGCGACGCCATGAGGCTGACATACTCTCAATCTGATTAGACCGCTGCAGATTGTTGTGTAATTTCTATCAACCCATGAAATTGGACAGGCTACGTAGATTACAGCTGCTGTATATATGGCTACTGTACGGGGAATATCTTTATCTAAGGGCCCAGGGGTGATGTTGTGGTCACCAGCCAGAGAAGTTTGGACAAAGACACTCTACAACAAGATACCTCACTCCGGGGTGCCCTGTGGTGTGCGTGAGATCGACCGCCGCCGTGCGGCAGGGGTTAACCAGTCTGCTGGCCCATTTCATTCACTTGCTGCATATGACTATCATATACACTATGGTTTATCAGTATATATGATATACTGATAAACCATAGTCTATATGATAGTCATATGCAGCAAGTGAATGGGCCAGCAGACTGGTACAACACCTGCCGCACGGCGTCGCCACCGTCGGCGGATAACAGAAATTGCATTAGGGGGAGCCCGAGTGAGGTATCTTGTTGTAGAGTGTCTGGTTTGGATAAGAATGTGGTGGCATTGTGGCAGCCAGTTCCGCGGCTGCCGAGGATGCAGAGCGTCCATTGCTTGGGATAGATAACTACTTAATTACGTACTGCTAAACTACCTTAACTACGTACTTCATTGAGTTAAACTTCCCTTTCAATCGACAGGCAGTAGTCAACAGTGTCTATACCTTCTATCTGCAATATTTTTAATTTGGCTAAAAACCCCTTTTCACTTGACCTGTTATATTCTTTGCATCATCATTGCAAACAGGTGTTTAGGTTATCAATGGTTTTACCTTGACATAGTTACCAGCTTAATGGTTTTAGCTGATAGAAAGTTAACTCCAACTACAGTTCCAACAACCCCAGCGATCACTTTAAGGAGCCTAGCTGATCCACGTGGCTGGAAGGTTACTGCAGTGTTTGGAAAGTTACCGTCATATGTATATTAGTCTTTGAATTCCTGTGCGATAAGTTGACATTATGCTACACCGAAAAACTGGCATTTCATGATATATAACGGTTTCAAAATGTTCCCAAATTTACTCATCAAAAGATAACAGCTGTTTATAAAAGAATATGGCTTTATTAACAATTTTCACAAAATACCACAGAGCTTGTCTGGCTGTTTCTGACACTTGAGGCTGAGGGCAAAGGCAGTGAAGTGTTCACAAAGTAATCCACAAACATTTCTTTCAATATAGAATCTTTACAAATATTTCAACTGTACATATATCAACAATGTACTACTCATACAGGATCTAAATCATCCAATTTCCTGAATATCAATTCAGCATTTCAATGTACTAAACCCTCTTTACTTCCTTATTTTCATCAAGAGTACATGTAAAACAATCACTGACAGATGGAGCAACACATGGCTTAGACCACGGGCTCTTAACCAGGGGTGTGAGGCCAACCTCTTGGGGGTGCGAGATGCTATCATGGACCACAGGATTTTATCTAACTTGGAAATACGCAATTCAACATGAATTCAACCAAACGAATACTCATCGTCTTATACACACCTATTGAATAAATGACTGGGATGAGATGAACTCTGCCGATCTCATTCAACCTTTTAGAGGGTTGCCAATAAGGCATTGGGCCTTAGCCCAATTGGGCCATATTGCCTTTAAGGCAATCACACCTGACAAATTAGTGAATTTTGACACAGTCATCCAACACAGGAGGATATCAGTAATTTTCCCTTGCTCTCTAAAATATTATT
Source organism: Chionoecetes opilio (assembly GCA_016584305.1). Lineage (NCBI taxonomy): Eukaryota > Metazoa > Arthropoda > Malacostraca > Decapoda > Majidae > Chionoecetes > Chionoecetes opilio. The sequence continues at coordinate 247,127 of JACEEZ010024460.1, read as the reverse complement.
TATGCTTTATCAAACAAAAAAACACATCATCTTTGCCCGCACACATTGCCCCACAAATCATGTGTGTATGGTAGGTACAATTTTTCATTTTAAAGTTGCCATAATCTGTACATGTGATCCGTTCCATAACTTTCTCGATCCTTCAAGTACCTCTAAACATTTCTATCATGCCATTTTGATTTTGAGCCTTTAAGAGAATACTGATGATGTGCAAGTACTACCACGCACACTTGGAAGTCAATCACTTAACACTGTACACAATGTACAATACATATGTACAACATGAAATGTATGTACATATGTACAAGGACGAAAGGGTGTCAAGTCAGACACTCTTCAGCTTGGCTTTGTGGTGACAGGTCTTCGTGGTCCTGTTGCTCACTAACTATTTGCACAACACTACACATTTATATACACAATAAGATCTACAATTATCATACACTGTATAAGTAGAATAAAGTTATCAAAACATGCATTTGAAAATATAAATAATGAATATATAGCCTCTTTCAGGTAAGCAACAGTTCATTTACTTTCACGAGGAAAACACAAACCTTCCCCCGAAGTATTGCCACAGCTCTGAAAGGTTTCTCTGTGTCACCCAGACCAAGCCCCGTGGCAGGCAGCAAAGTGTGCACTAGTCCCACAACCTCTACAAAGGCATCGCTAAGAAAATAAACTCTGCCTCAAAAACAGAGATACAATCTAAAATTGTTGCCATATTACATGGAATGCTGGAGTATCAATAAACCATTTAGGACAAGGGTATGATGCTCCACATATATACAAGTGTACACAACTTAATGATAATGAGAAATTGTGAAAACCAACAATTAAAAGACATCCTAAATCCCGTCCCGTTGTTGGTAGTGTACATATGTACATTTCAGATGACACATGGCAGTATTGGCAACAATCAGACAGTACCAGAACAGTGGCGCGGGGTGTGGGGGTGGCCAGCAAGATGAGGTTTTTGTACTTGTACCCAAGCACAGTTTCCCATGACAAGGATTAATTCAAATATGTGGTAGATATTAATTGTTTAGAAGTCTTCGGTAAAGAATGTGAGAGCTACACATATGTATATAGTTAATATATCTATTGAATGAAAACAGTATGTCGTTACTCCCTGAGAAAATCTCAAACAAAGAAGTATATTTTTTTCGCTACACAGCATGAATAACCATCAACAAACAAACAAACAAAAAAATTCACTACCCAGCATGTACATAATTATATTATGTAACAAAAAGGAATATTTACTGATGGTAATGGAAATCATGCTTAAATGAAGGAAACCTTCCTAGAAACTTGTGACTGTTTCATAGCAGTGTGTATACTAAATTCACTCATATTATTAAGAATGAATATATTCTCATAGTTACAAGCCAAGGCACAGTCCATGTCTTGGCAACAGGTCTGGTGTTGGCCAAAGGTTTCATCTTTGCGCCACAGCAGCACAGCAGGTGGCTACCAAGGGTGTCCTCTGATTGGCCAGACATCACAGCCAATGAACACACAAAAGACAGCACGTCCTTTACTTGTTGATTAGATATGTGGTGATGCAGTGATGTATATCAACAACTTTGTACACTTTAAGCATCTAATATACTATAGGAGTAGCCGTGTGTCTGTGTGTCTGTCTGTGTGTCTGTTTTGGATAGCCGAAACTGTAAATTCAATTTTGATGAGAGTAGGCTCAAAAAATCGCAAATAAATCGTAGGTGGTAAGCGGCTTGGTCCCATGTCGATTGAATAATTTTGAAGGGTGGTTTTGGGCTACACACACTTTAGGAGTATTAGATTACAGGAAAAACTCTGCGATAACGTCGTGCCGCACTCCACAAACTCAGTAGACTCATCGACGTTTGTGTGCGTGTGTGAGTGTGTGTGTGTGTTAGAATCAATCACACGGAACACAAAAGGGTTGGAATCACACGGAACGTGGTCTACCCCGAGGAACTTTGACCAGTGACCAACGCCAGCAACAATATACGTATACTACTACAAACATCAATGCCTGGTCTGCAGGGCCCACAAGCACTTGTTCAGCAACTATGGACGTGTAGAATATTTATGATTAAGTTTCATTAGAAGCTTATACGCTTTCAGAACATAAACAATACATTAAGAATATTACTTAAGCTCACCAATACAGTCACATAGTATATGCTTACATATTATAAGAACAGTAAGCAGAGACATGTGAGAGAATACAGTTGTTTGTCTTTTCAGATTTAAGTAATTCAAATCAATAAGTTGTGTACTAGGTTACATCTCTTTGAATGAAAAAACAACCTATCATTTGACTCGAAAAAAATACACCTCTATAAATGACAATTAGAGATCAAAAGCTGTTAACTATTTCTCTTAAGCAGTACTGTTTGCTGTCTTTATCTTTATCCCTAAGATGAGGAATAAGAGAAGTAATTGAACACAGAGAGGCAGACTTATCCTTGCTATCAAACTTCCAGGAATATCTAGTGGCATAATCAATTTCATTCCTAAAAGCAAGTCCTCTCAGTCATAGCTGTGCCGTGTAGCAGTACATACGTATTCACATTAGAAAGGAAACTATTGCTTAACTAATCATGGCTGCCAGCTGAAGTATTTGGTGGGAATACTTTTGGCAATTACTATGTCATTGTCCATGTCAGTGTACATATCAAGATACCGATAAGATTGTGCTTCTTAATATCCTTCAAGCATCTTGTCTTGTGGGTTGACAAAAGTGATATTAACCCCTTGAGACCCATAACGTAATTTCCATTGTAATCTGGGTACCATTAGACGATTTTTAATGAATATAAGCAATGTTTTATAGCTATGACCTGTTTAGTATCCTTGTCCACTACCTAATTTGGTGTATTCAGTTACTTTTCGTAATTTTATGACTCGAAAACAGACAATTTCTTATAGCCAAGGAAAGGTCTGGGCGTGAAGGGGTTCAAGGAAAAAAAAGTGCAGTTAAGTGAAACCTTTACAATTTCATAGAACTATAATTTAGGAACTAAAAAAGAGAGAAAGATGTCCTCACCATTTCATTATTTACTGCGTCACACAGACGGCACCACAGTAACAGCTCAGGATTACCGCCGCTTCACATGCTACCAATCATTAACTTCCTTCTTCTCCTGTTCATAGTAAAGACATTTGTCCTCATGTGGCAGTGACCTTGTTTGTTTGAGAGTTTGAGTGTTGGAGGGAAGCCCGTCAGTCCCGCCCCTGAGTGTGGCCGCACCACCTTAAGGCACGCCGCCGCCGCCGCCGCCCCCACACCACCACCACCACCACCACCAACACTTAAGCCTAAACAAAGCCATACGTCTATACTTACGTTCACTCATTCCATTTTTAATTATGTAATATAAAACAACAAAAATGTATTTACAGATCACTCACTTAAATATTAAAAAACAACAACCACACAATCTAAGGTCAGACAAGCAGAGGGAACTATTAAAAAATGTCTTGCAGGAACGGAAAGCAATGAAGCAGTAATACCACACTTGTCCCCCTCCTCCTGTGACCTGAAGTCCAGCTGTGTGGTGAGTCAGCAGCAGTGAATGCAGCATTACCTGGCATGGGTGGGGGACAACAGCAGTATATATACACTGCAGTCCAGCTGCTAGGCTCCAGCCCGGATCAATTATGACTTTTCTCAGACAAATTATTTATATAAATGCCTCACATGCAAGGAATAAATCATATAAATATATATATAAATGAATGATTACCTATATATGTCTGTAATTCACAAAATTTATACATCACCATGCTGTACATTTTTCTACAGTTGTTATAAAAATAAATTGGAGGAACTGTTCAGCAATTCTATGAAACTTCCTAGATACAATTTCCAAGATAATAGTATGTATGTTGCGTTTAAAGATGTATTAAAAAAATAAAACTCTTGACAGTTTTATAAATAACAACCTGAGTGGTACTTAGTTTGTAGACACAAGAAAAATACCACCTTAAGTAACGTGGAAGTGAGAAATCTACAAAATATTCAGCACCGCACTGAGGGTTCGTGGCACAGCCTCACCTGTGCCTGTACTCGGGCATCTACTACTTCATGCGGTTGAGCACTTTGTCTGTTATGGTGATGAGGGCTTTCTGCTCCAGGGACGGCTTCATGGTGCTGATCACCTTAATGGCTTCCTGGCAGTGCTGACGAGCCAAAAACTTTGTCTGTTCCAGCCCGTCACTCTTGTGCACCAACTCGAAGGCTTTCTGTACGTCGCCTGGCTCCTGGAACCTCCGCATTATCATGGGGTTCAACTCAGGAAACTGCAAAAATAAAGACACAATTGTTAGGTTGTGCTGTATGAAAGAAAACTGCAATTATATCAACAGCTTCAATTTCACACATGTATAAAGCTCTTTGATATACTGCACATTTGCTTTATATTGCAGACTGAAGTGACAGAAAACTTATATGCCTTGTCATAGTTCCATTGTCAAGGTAATGCACTGGAGGTGAAGGAGGAGAATTAAGTTTAAGTAATCATAAAAAGTGGAAGATGTTAAAAGTAATGGGACTTTGCACACTCTGATGATTTTGTGTGTGTGGATAAGGATAAGGATGTGCTACCCTGGTTGAGTCTATATTACCTTCCCTATCCCATGCAAATCAAGGCATTAAACCATTATCTGATACATAGTATCAACCATAAACACAATGATTAATCAACCTTAAAAGTAAAAATGTAGCGTGAATAAAATTAATGTGAAAGGTAATGAGTGGTGAAAAGTACAGCACTCTCACACATTCCTTTATCCATGAGTGTTGTCCCCTTTTAAAAAAATTGACTGAAATCAATGTTTTCCACATCATATACTTTCATCATCCCTCACAGCTCCCACCATTCAGTATGACAACAAGCCTTTCACACATCACCAGAATCATCGCCATCAATGAGATGATGTGCCCGGGAGCATCACTTCACTTATTTCTGGACACTTTGCTCAGCATGCCTCCACAAGGATCCTTCCCACCCTCAACAATCCTCAGCAAGATCAATCCATTTATTCCTGCCAGGAGCGCTATGAGTATGCCTTGGGTTTGCTCAATGATAGGGAACAACTGGAAGGTGCACTCCATGCCATTCAAACTATATGCCCAGGTACGTACCAGAACCAATTTCTGTCTCACAATGTGATCATTGATCGCTCACTTCTGTGACTCATGACTCAGCAGCAGCCACTGGGTTATTGCAGGCCATAAAAGCTGTATGTAATTTGCCCTATTTTGACTGCGTCTCTCAATCAACAATCTCACATTGTTGCGTGGTCTACATAGCTTTTACCTTTACTCAAACTGCAATGTTTCTCACCACTCATTGCATATGTTGTCTCCTGTAACTTAATGTAATGAACAGTCTAGCATAAATTTTCCATGAAAAGTATAAATTGAAATAAAAGTCACGGGTATAAAATATGTATACGTATCTAGTTTATGCACATCCATTAACTACTGTACCTGTTCACACGCGAAGAGCACGGGCGCCGTGGCCAGGCCCAGCTTGAGGTCTGCGGCCGTGGGCTTGCCCATGGTGGTGGCCGAGGAGACAAAGTCCAGCAGGTCGTCCACCAGCTGGAAGGCGATGCCCACGTTGCGGCCGTACTGGAAGGCCATCTCCTGCACGTCCTCGTCCCCGCCAGACAGGATGGCAACCTACACAAAACAGTGCCAATCAATAGTCAGTGATTCAAACCTTTTCTGTGTAAATGTGACTAAGCCAGAACATCACTTATATCAATGTGACAAGATCTACTTCAGAAGATAAGAACATAAGGTAGCTACATGAGGCTGGTAGGCCTAGAGCCCTAAGAGGATCAAAGCATGCATAAAGGGAATGCAAGGACAGGAATGAGTGAAGACTTCAGTCACGGTTAGCCTTCAGGGGGAGCTCTAAGGCACAGGCATCACAGATAGACAGATAGATATATACATTTTAGAATAACATCAGTTTACAATACAATATATATAATTATACATATATTTTCAACTTGCCATCTCCTAAAAAATACATAGAAAAAGAAACACAAGCAAAAACATCCTCCTCATCATGGAAAGTTTCTCGTGTTAGCGGGTGCAAACTATTTTTTTCTTTCTATATAACATAGTGGTGGGTTTCCATGCTGCATAGTCTTAGGTTATTCATCTATTCAAACATATAGATGATATAGTACATATCTTAGTAGTGATTCAATATGACCTCATACCATGTCTGGTTCAGTCTATCTCTGGCAACTCTACTCCAATGTCCATAGTTACTCCCTTCTTCATATCCTTTTCTTCCTACATATTCAAACCAGCAAAGCCTGTCCCTTCTCATTACAACACTGAGGTATTAAAGTCCTATCCTATCACTAAACTTACCATTCTATTATGTCCATGCCCATTGCCCACCCTACCCTACATCCATGTGTCATCCCTGTGCATCTTAATAACATATTTCTTTATGATTGGCCACATTTCACTTTCACAAAGCATTACATTCCTGATACATGTTGTGCACACATATCCCTTGACACAATGCAAGAGCCACCTAAATGTTAGAAAAGATGAAAAGTCTACATTTCTTCTAACCACTCCAACCCTTGTGACTGAGCCGGTGTTGTGCGAAATATTGTCAAGGCGCAAAATCCTGTAAACCCCTCCAATCATCGCTCTAATTTCACTGGTTTTACAGGTTAACTGCTGCCCTGATACACGTTACAGGCAACATCGAGTCACTAGCTTCCCATGAGAACACTTTCAAGTAATAATAGTTACTCAAAAGCTTAAAATATCCACGTCGAAAACAGTCAGGTTGTGGGAACAGGAGTATGGTTTTTATCATGTATTATTTTATCAATTATTATTACTTGTAAGTGTTCTCATGGGAAGCTAGTGACTCGATGTTGCCTGTAACGTGTATCGGGGCAGCAGTTAACCTGTAAAATTAGTGAAATAAGAGCGATGAATGAAGGGGTCTACAGGATTTCGCACTGATAAGATTTCGCGCAACACCGGCTCCTCTTCCATCTCCTTGCTCGACTCAAATCTTATCTCCCACACATATCAAGAAAAAAAGATGAGATATTTGCCTTACACTTCCATTCACTCACTGCCACACTTGACATCCGCCCTCTTGATGCCTTCCTGCAAAGCCTATCAAGTCTCAAATGACCTTCAGTTTGTTTGCCTGTACCACTGTATAATACTTAGACGCCAGTGGTACATCATCTAACAAACCACAATCTGAAATCTTACTCTACAGTCTGTACCATACATGCCTCGCTCCCCTCCCCCTCCCCTCCCTCTCTCTCTAGCTAAAGGTTCTTACAATCTAACACTCCTTGATACTGTCTCGTCTCACCTTGTCTCCATACATCATTCCTCCTTTCAGGCCTTTTCTTTGATCATTCTCTCCCCTATCTACACTAAATACTCAATCTACTTCAGTTACTCCTAACCTGCTCTTTCTACCAATATGTTTCTGTACCTTCCTCTGACCGTTCACTATCAGCCTACCTCTTGCCAATAATAGTTTTTATGCAAATTTGTGTTTTCTATTAAAGTTTCCAAATTAAATACTTCATGCAGTTATTTATAAAGATCAGTCAACTTACAGCTTTGCAACTGTATGCTATGAGAGAGGCGGTCTTCTTGAAGGTCTTCTTGAGGTAGTGAGCAAACCTTTCATTTTCATTTTCTTTAGATCCGAGCTGCATAAACTCGCCCTGCACCAAGTCAGTCAGAACCTGAAACAACAAAACATCCACGTGTGTAGGCTCCTGTATTTGTCCTGCGGCCGAGCACTGCGGCTGCGGATACACAAACCTTATGTATTGATTATTAGTTCTTGACTCAATCAATGCCAAACTAAACAAACAGAATTACTCCCACATTCTATTCAAATTTTCATTCTTCATAATGTGCTGTCTGTTGTCATAGTACAGGTAGGGGTACTTGACTATAACGCAAGGTAATTAGCATACTTCATTCGAGAGAAGCACCAGACAGCAAAGTCATTAATTTTAATTGAAATAATGACCAAGGCATTGCATAGGAGGCTCCCTGAGTGGGAACCGGAACCGCAGCGGTTGCCTGGCATCACCACAATGATACTTTACTACAGATCAAGACTGGCTGATCAAGAGCACCACGTGTCCCTGGGTCAAGACTGTGGCTGACCTGTGAGAGCACCACGATGACCTCCTCGTTGCGTATCCTGGCCAGGATGGTGGAGGCCACGGACAGGATGTAGTCGCCCGCCATCACCGCCTGCGGGAGGACAACGGCGCCAATGGCATCACCATTATAATAGAAGGTTTTTATACTCACCATACAAACCATTCTACACAACAAAGCGTTATTCTTACGATCAATTAACACAATTAACAAATTAAAGAAAAGGTACTTTTATACTGAACAAATGCGTGTTTTCAGCACTTTTATTGTGCACATAATTATTCATAAACACCTTGCATATACCCAGTAGATATAGTTAGATCACGTCTAATGAAGTACTTGACAGTTCTTCCTTTTTCTCTCTTGGCTCACGCCCCCCTAGGTAATTATCCACGTCCCCCTAGGGGGGCGCGCATCCCAGGTTAAGAACCGCTGGTCTAATCTAAACTTCAAAATCATGATGGCACAATCTTGTGATAAATTCATGAATACCAATAATGAAAGCAGTTTGAATTAAAACAGGCTTATTAGAAAGTTTAAAACAAAACAATGTGTTGGCGAATGACGCCTTCTCTCATGCGCCAGGAATTCTCGCCCTCGCATCTCGGCCTGGCCTGGCATCCCAACCTTGGGAATAATTACTTCCACGCTAATAGTGAAGGGTTGGGGGATGACATCAGCCAGGGGGAGGGACGCCGTGTGAGTCATCGGCTGTGCATTGTTCCAGGGAGGGAAATAACACCACAAAACTCATCCCGTACTTTTGTCTCCTACCATCGGATTATCTTAGGACGGTAGGCTAGTATTCTCATTAATGACAACCTTCCCTCCTTGTCAATGCGTGGGCGGATTTAAGTCACGGAAATCTCACCTAACGTGTAAATTAAGGACTCTATTTATAGGGTTGGCGTGGTGTCGTCCTTCCCACTAATGATGACGTCTGAGTATGACTCCTTCCTTACTGTTATCATCGCCTTCCGTACCAACACAGTCCAACATGATAAGGCAGAACATAAATGACATACCCTACATGCAGTGACGAGCATGCATGACTCACCCTCCTGGCATTGTTACAGAGTGGGAGGCTGCCAGTAATGCCACAAGGCCCTGAGGCGGGAACACAACACAATAGCTACTGACGGTGCAGGCAAACATGATCGCGTCCTCCTGAGTCACCTAAAGGCTGTGTTATCAGGTGAAGGCTAACGCTGGCCTCGTTCCATGATAGACTTGAGGCAATGGTAAACAGGGTGTTCTAGGCACGGGAAAAGAAAGTGATGGTGATTTTACGGGTGGTGGTTTAGCGTATCATCTCTCTCTCGATCACACTCACTCTCTCTCTCTCGATCACTCACTCTGATCGAGATCTCTCTCTCGATCACTCTCTCTCTCTCTCTCTCTCTCTCGATCACTCTCTCTCTCTCTCTCTCAAGATTATTTTAACATTCACAATACACCAATATAAAAATTTATTCATGTTGTGTTCTGGCCACAAAAAAGAAAGTGATGCTTATTTTATGGGTGATAGTTTAGCGTATCATTCTCTCTCTCTCTCTCTCTCTCTCTCTCTCTCTCTCTCTCTCTCTCTCTCTCTCAAGACTGTTTTCCCATTCACAATACACCAATTAAAATTCATTAACGTTATCACTTAATTTTCAGATAAAACCAATACGACAAAACTGTAGCTATAGACGGCTTCAGTACTTCCCCTTCGCCCACCACCACCACCACCTACGCTACGCTACCCACCCTCCCCCCTGCCTCCTGCCTCACCCAGGCCCCACGGGTAGGGACTCGGGAGGGTTTATGGAACTGTCGCCGATGGGAATTCTCGCCGAAACAACAAACTAGAACTCTCGTCGACGTGGAAATTTTAACCTAACCTGGACAATGGCACCTAATCTAACCTAACTGATCAAGCTAACGATAGTATTTCATCCCTGAATGCAGAAACACGGGTAACACTTGATTAAATGTATATATTGGTCCTGTAATATCAAGAATTGGAACACTCGACGACGGCGGCGAGAGGTCCGATCGGCGACAGTTCCAAGTACCCTCGGGAGGCGGACATAACGCGCACTGACCCGGATTTGCCCCAATGAAAAGGGAAAAGCATGAAAGGTCCGGCCCTCCCAGCGACACGCGGGAGAAAGGAGATGAGATGAAAGGAGGTATAGTAGAGGAGAGGCAGGCAGGCAGACAGCTGGGATGGAGAGTGAGGTGAAGGGGGAGAGGTATGAATAAGAGAGAAAAAGAAGAGAGAATAATGAGAGGAAAAGGGGTAATAGGAAGGGATGGAAAATAAGAGAATAAGAGAGGAAAAGGTGTAATAGGAAGGGATGGAAAATAAGAGAATAAGAGAGGAAAAGGGGTAATAGGAAGGGATGGAAAATAAGAGAATAAGAGAGGAAAAGGTGTAATAGGAAGGGATGGAAAATAAGAGAATAAGAGAGGAAAAGGTGTAATAGGAAGGGATGGAAAATAAGAGAATAAGAGAGGAAAAGGGGTAATAGGAAGGGATGGAAAATAAGAGAATAATGAGAGGAAAAGGGGTAATAGGAAGGGATGGAAAATAAGAGAATAATGAGAGGAAAAGGGGTAATAGGAAGGGATGGAAAATAAGAGAATAAGAGAGGAAAAGGGGTAATAGGAAGGGATGGAAGGGAAATAAATATGAGTAAGGGAAATAGGGAGAGAGGGAAGGGAAAATGATGGAATGCAGATTAGGGGAGAGAGAATAATTATGTGGTAAGGGAGATTCTTAATTCGAAGTAGGCTACGTTTTATAGACATCATTTTAAGGCTTACTATCAAACATAAACTAGTCATGTGCCTTCTGTAGTCTATATATTTACTGCTTGGTTTGATGTTTAGTTCGTGTTTTATTTTCTTCACCATCATAAGATAATAATCGACCAAGCATTTTTGTTAACCTTACCGTAGATAACACTATAGTCGCAGTCACTCGCCACTGCACTAATGTCGCCAGGCACAATATATTACGAATTTTAGGATCACTACAGACATTTATGTGCCACTGAAGATATGTAGTGTGATGTACATAATATAAACTACTGTGCATGCGTCTTCAATGGCACATACAAATCAGTAGTGATGCCATAATTCGTAATATATTGTGCCTGGCGACATTAGTGCAGTGGCAAGTGACTGGCGACTATAGTGCTATCTACGGTAAACCGAGCAAAATTTACAGAAAAGTAGCGTAGTAATGAAGAAAAAAGTGGTGGTAGATATATATTTATTGGCTATATATAGAAACAAAATAGTTGAAAAGGACAAAAAAGCTAAATTTACAGAAAAATAGCGTAGTAATGAAGAAAAAAGTGGTGGTAGACATATATTTAGTGGCTCCATATAGAAACAAAATAGTTGAAAAGGACAAAAAAGCTAAATTTACAGAAAAATAGCGTAGTAATGAAGAAAAAAGTGGTGGTAGATATATATTTATTGGCTATATATAGAAACAAAATAGTTGAAAAGGACAAAAAAGCTAAATTTACAGAAAAATAGCGTAGTAATGAAGAAAAAAGTGGTGGTAGACATATATTTAGTGGCTCCATATAGAAAAAATAGTTGAAAAGGACAAAAAAGTAATGATGTAAAAATAATGATGCAAGGAATAACAATATTAGCTGTCACAAACTTGGAGAAAGAAAACGGGAATGACGAGGGGGAACCAAACAGTGTGAGCATTGAGACGAGGGAGGGATGGGGCGCCAAGAAGAGGTGGGGGGACTCACCTTGCGTTGGCCGTACAGGTGGCTGACGGAGGGCTTGCCGCGGCGGGTGTCTGAGGCGTCCAGCACATCGTCGTGGACCAGGGACGCCGTGTGCAGCATTTCCGTCACCTTGGCCACCTGCCACTGGGAGTTGAACAATCTGCAAGGCGACATACACAAGGTGGTGGTCATTCTAAAGCAGCGTAGGCATGGAGGTATTATGCGCCCTTAATACCTCTTACTACCCATCCTTAACCCCTTCACGCCCAGATCTTTCCTTTGCTATGAAAAATTCTATGTTGTCGAGCCATAAAATTACGAAAAGTAACTTAATATACCCAATTAGTCAGTCGACAAGGATACTAAACAGGTCATATCTATAAAATATTGCTTATAGTCACTAAAAATCGTCTAATGGCAGCCAAATTACAATGGAAATTACGTTCTAGGTCTCTAGGGGTTAATATCTCTTAATACCCATCCTGAATACCTCCATGAACGTAGGCCTATTTGTTTTTCATTAACTATTCACCTGGTAAGTTGAGGTATTTTCAAATGTGTATTGGGAATGAGGTTCAAAGTTGAGTGCAATGTATTATGTAGGAAGAGTTAGGCGACAAATAAAGGGTTATCTCAGTAGGATTTCACTCTACCCCAGCACACAATCGACACTGATGACTTTCTTTCCTTCTTGTCACCACATATTTTGATATTTTGTCCTTCCTTAAAGAATCGTAGAATCCGTGGGGACTTGATAGAAACTTTTAAGATCCCTAAAGTATTCAATATCATCAATCAAGAGAACCTATTCGAGCTTTCTCCTCAAGTGACAACAAGAAACAACGGTTCAAAACGGAATGGACACCTTTGCATCACATATCTCCAAAAAAATTATTTCAATGTCAGAGTAGTCAATCGATGGAACAAATTACTAGCTAATGTAGTAGGTACCATTTTTTCTGATGGGTTTCACATATCAATGCCTTTAATGGTGAATAAAAAACAACCGCGTATCCAAAATGGTAATGAAAATAAATCTGAATAATAATAAAGTACATGAAGACTACAACAAGACAACATATTGAATATAAGTTAAATACGAGCAGGTATAGATGAGAGATAAAAACTATAAATAGAAAAGAAAAAAATAATCCACAGTAAACACATTAACCGTAGCCAATAATCACAACTCTAATCCAGCGACCAGAATTACGAGACAGCGAAGGGCAAATGGGCGGGCTAGCAGGCAGACCCCCATTATCCTCCCCCCCCCTTTAGGTCCACCAGGTAAGGAGGAGGAGGAGGAGGAGGAGGGGTAAGATTAGGAAAGAGAGAAGGAGCAGGAGTAAAAAGTATAGTAGGATGAAAGGGAAAAGGAGGAGGAGGAGGATGTGATAATGATGCTGATAAGTGCCTCAGGTAGGAGGACGGGCAGGAGGGCAAGAGGCGGCCTGCCCATGACCGCCTCAAGGTCATGGGAGAAAGTAACTGCTTCAGGTCTTCCCAGAATTTTTCTTTCTTTTTTCTAGGTCAAAACGGACGCGAGTTTATTCTTAGAAGCGACCTCGTGTGCGGCGAAGGACGGACAGGTAGAGAGGAACCTTTTTTTTCTAAAGTTTTTATTCTATAAAGTTTCGATTTCTATAAAGTTTTTATTCAATAAAGTTTCGATTTCTATAAAGTTTCTATTTCTATAAAGTTTCAAGTTTCTATTCTATAAAGTTTCTATTTCTATAAAGTTTCAAATTTCTATTCTATAAAGTTTCTATTTCTATAAAGTTTCAAATTTCTATTCTATAAAGTTTCTATTTCTATAAAGTTTCAAATTTCTATTCTATAAAGTTTCTATTTCTATAAAGTTCAAGTTTCTATTCTATAAAGTTTTTATTCAATAAAGTTTCGATTTCTATAAAGTTTCTATTTCTATAAAGTTTCAAGTTTCTATTCTATAAAGTTTCTATTTCTATAAAGTTTCAAGTTTCTATTCTATAAAGTTTCTATTTCTATAAAGTTTCAAGTTTCTATTCTATAAAGTTTCTATTTCTATAAAGTTTCAAGTTTCTATTCTATAAAGTTTCTATTTCTATAAAGTTTCAAGTTTCTATTCTATAAAGTTTCTATTTCTATAAAGTTTCAAATTTCTATGCTATAACGAAACATTACATATTGTTCAATGCTGTATATTTGAGTCCATACCTATGTCTAAATACACGGGCATTTAAGAGTTCTGGTTTACTCTTGAAATTATAATCTCTAAAAAAAAATATGGGATGGTTATGAAGAAGACGAGAACAAATGAAAGTTGAATGGAGGTGACCGCTACCAGACGCTAGGGAAAAAAACAAAAAAAACAACAACCGAGTGAGGCTGTGGCTGCATGAGGTGTTATGTTTTTAGGCGGTCAGGCAGGGTAGTGGCTGACGCAGAAACATCCTCAAGGTCATCAGTGAAAGTTATTCCTTCAGATCACCTCCAGGCTCCTTCCCTTCATTACCTACCTCCCTTCTTCCATTGATGTTCTTATTGTTGTTTTTATTATTCCTATTCTTATCATTATTTATTTTCTTATTACTATTTATTACTTTCTTTATTTCTTTTTCTTATTATTGTTGCCTTTCCTCTCCCCCTTCTTCCCTTCTTTTTCCTCCCCACCTCTCTTATTTCATTTATTCTTATGGTTGCCTTGTTATTGTGTTGCTGAAAGAGGCAGACACACGTACATACACCTCCAACATGAATACATGCTGCTAACATTATATGTCTCATCATACACATACTACATATAATATATCCAGTGCCATAACATCCTTCCCCCTCCCCCTCCCTCCCTTTCCCCTTAACTCTGCTTCCCTTTACCATCCTCCCCTCCCACTCCTTTCTGCTCTATCCATCCCTAAATGACTCGATCTTAAATGTCTCCTCAAAACAAACACCTTATGAAGTAATTATTCAATACAAAATTACGTAGCACTGAAGAAAAAAACCGTAGTGAAAATTAACCCCTTGAGCCCCAGAACGTAAATTCCATTGTAATTTGGCTACCATTAGACGATTTTTAGTGACTATAAGCAATGTTTTATAGATATGACCTGTTTAGTATCCTTGTCCACTAACTAATTTGGTATATTAAGTCACTACGTAGTTTTATGGCCCGACAACATACATTTTTTTATAGAAAAGGAAAGGTCTGGGCGTGAAGGGGTTAATCGTCATTGAATTCTGAAGTATGCCAAGAGAGAAGGGGGAGGGTGGCGATAAACTCATCTCTATCCAAAAACTTTCAATAATCTAAACACACCTTCATTAAAAAGTAATGATACAATACAAATTTATCACTGAAAGACAAAATGAATGAGTGAATAATAACTTGTTTGGTAGCAAGGGTTAAGTCACAACCCAAAATCTTTAACCCCTTCACGCCCAGATCTTTCCTTTGCTATAAAAAATTGTAGGTTGTCGAGCCATAAAATTACGAAAAGTAGCTTAATATACCAAATTAGTTAGTCGACAAGGATACTAAACAGGTCATATCTATAAAACATTGCTTATATTCACTAATAATCATCTAATGGTGGTCAAATTACAATGGAAATTACGTTCTGGGCCTCAAGAGTTAACTAAAAACACCTCAAAAAGTATTATTGAAGACAAACTTATACATCACTGAATAAAACCAAAGTGAAAAATGAAGGAGTGAATAATTATTTGTTGGGTAGGAAGGGTTAAGTCACCTCAACCAAAAGATCTTCAACTAAAAACACCATAAAAAGTCATTTCTTAGTTCAAACTTGTACATCACTGGATAAAGGTCGTCAGGTGGTTAGTGCAGAGTCTATTGGGGTCTTTAAAAGGAGTCTGGATAAATTCATGGATGGGGAAGAGAGGTGGATATTGGTAGAGTTAGATAACAGAAACTACCTCGTGTAGGTCTCGCGGCCTCTTGTAGCTTCCTTACTTTCTTATGTTCTTATGTTCTACCGAAAAACAAAGTGAAAAAAATGAATGAGTGAAAAA
Source organism: Chionoecetes opilio (assembly GCA_016584305.1). Classification (NCBI taxonomy): domain Eukaryota; kingdom Metazoa; phylum Arthropoda; class Malacostraca; order Decapoda; family Majidae; genus Chionoecetes; species Chionoecetes opilio. The sequence continues at coordinate 231,185 of JACEEZ010024460.1, read as the reverse complement.
TAGTTGTTTGGTAGGAAGGGTTAAGTCACCTCTATGCTAAAACTGAAACTAAAAACATCTTGACGAGTTATGATTCAATACAAACTTATACATCACAACAAACAAAGTGACAAATGAGTAACTAAATATAGACGCGCGTGGGAAAGCAGGGAAAATGTTGCGTCATGCCACTGCGGTCACTCGTCCTCCTTTTCGCGTCCCCACTCCCTTGTTACTATTCTTTTCTCCTTCAAGCTTACCACACTATACTCTATGTCATACCAAAAATAATATAAGCTCCCCCCATAACCAGTAGACGGTGGAGCCTACAACTTTCCTTAATTAGAAAAAGGTCTTATTTGGGACTTTTTTTTTTAGGGGGGGTCTTTTTTTGAGGTGGTCTTTTTTTGAGGGGGGTCTTTTTTTGAGGGGGTCTTTTTTTGAGGGGTCTTTTTTTAGGGGGTCTTTTTTTTAGGTTTTTTTGAGGGGGTCTTTTTTTGAGGTGATCTTTTTTTGAGGGGTCTTTTTTTGAGGGGGTCTTTTTTTGAGGGGGTCTTTTTTTGAGGGGGTCTTTTTTTGAGGGAGTTTTTTTGAGGGGGTCTTTTTTTGCGAGGGTCTTTTTTTGAGGGGGTCTTTTTTTGCGAGGGTCTTTTTTTGAGGGGGTCTTTTTGGGGGCTATTTTTGGGGGAGGGTTTTCAACATACCCTTCACAAATCTAAACCACACGTGATATGATGCATGTAAGCTATCTAATATATACACGATTTCTCATGTAATTAACAGAGGTATATTTTATTAGGGATATTTTGATTTAATGGGTTTTTAATGCAAGGTGGCTGAACATATTCGGTTATAGGAGGAATGACATTATCTCTCTGAGTTTCCATTATTATTCTTGTTGTTGTTTATTCCTCCGCATTCATATCCAGTGTATTTCAATTTCCTGTGAGTCTGGAAAACCTTACTGGTCTGATGATACTTATACTCTGTTTTGAACGAGGTGAAAAATCCTGACCCCTTGCTGCTTACTGATATTTGATGCCAGGAGAAGGGAATACTACGCTTCTTCTAAATTTCAGCTGTATTTTATCATAGTTAACCATATTATCAGGTAAACATAGGCAATATTTTAACCCCTTGAGGCCCAGCACGTAATTTCCATTGTAATTTGCGTACCATTAGACGAATTTTAGTGAATATAAGCAATATTTTATAGATATGACCTGTTTAGTACCCTTGTCGACTAAGTAATTGGTATATTCAGTTACTTTTCGTAATTTTATGGCTCGACAACATACGATTTTTTATAGCAAAGGAAAGATCTGGGTGTAAAGGGGTTAAACATGAGACCTTATGATAGAACGGAATTTTTGCCTCGTTTAAAAAAATAGACTATATACGTTTCATCATCACCGTTATTTTCTAGCATTACAGTTGTCGTCTCACCTGTCCTCGTCATGCAGGTGTGTGTTGATGGCCCGGGACATGAGCACGGTGATGAGGGGCCGCACCGCCTTGCCCTGGCCGTCGA